>VZRN01005526.1:131964-176007 GCA_013397935.1 Dasyornis broadbenti
AAAAGAAGTATCCAACGGTGTGAGGTAATTCAGTTACAGGGCTTCACTTTTTGGTGGGGAACATGACCCCATCTCAGGAAAATGGTCCAAGCTGGTGTCTCTGGCAGCAAATTGGTGGCGGGGATGTGTCATCACATAGACAGGTGCCAGCAAGGCTCTGCAGCACGATCTGGATATCAAAGGGTCCGTGTTCCCCTGGCTGCCCTGAACCACTTTGATGCTGGTCCTTGGGGGTCTCTAAGCCAAAAATGGTAGTTCAAAGAGCTAGCCATGGTTTCTTGATGTGACATAGAGGGGGCTTTTTTTGTACCTATGTGGGGTATTTAGAGAGCAGCAAGGCTCTATCACGTTGAAAGAGGAATATTTTCCCTGGGGATCGGTTGCAATGGCAGTGGCTTGAAGGAACCAGCTCTACTGCAGTGTCACAGGCAGACAAGCTGAAATTCCTGACAGTAAGAAGCCTGTGAGCACTTTGATTTGCTGGTAATCAAGCATGCAGAAGGCTTAGCACCCAAATTCGGTAGCTCCTGAGACATTCTTGGCCGTGCTGCAGACCTGGGGGCAAACAAATGAGCAGCCCTACAGCTTCTCTGAAGGACTTGACCCGAGAGGAGCACTCATGGCATGTGGCACAGGCAGGAGCATTTTGCCTGGTGGGTTCCTGGCAGCACAGGGAAGCTGCTTGTGGGTTGTTGGGAGCGCACAGACTGCTTGCTCAGCTCAGGCCCTGTAATGCACTTGTCTTCAGCGTCTGCAAAGCTGCCCTGGCTGGAACAGGGGGCTTCCCTTGTGCTGTCAGATGTAGCTTAGTCAGCAGGGGCATTACTGCAGTGGAGTAATACTGATGTTCTTTTATTACCTTGTCTCTAATTTCTGCTGAAAACCTTTCTCACAGGAAAGGGGAAGCTGCTGCCCTTGAAACTTTTCGAGAGAAAACCTCCTCTATCAAAGTGCCACGCTCAAGAGTAATAACTGGATTTTTGTCTTACAGAAATAGGTACACGAAATTCTTTCATTAATAACTCACACCAGTAAACCCGGTCTCAAGGGAGAGTGTGCAGCATCCAGCCAGTGATTCCACGCTCAGCTCAAGGATGAACTTGACTTGTCCAATTTGGCTTCAGGGCTGCTGATCACAGCGTGTGTTTCCAGACAGATGTGGCCATCGGGTCTGGGCCTGAGCACAACACACAGCAAGTGCTTACACTTTCCTAGCAGTGCAGCTGGCTTCCCAACAGCCTGCAGGAAGGTAGGTAGGTACGTCTTGTACTCAGAGAAACGCTATCTCACTTGAAATCTCTTTATAAAGTTAATGACTATGTAAGATCCAGTAGAACAAGACATCATTAAACACTGTGTTCACAATCAACTTCCTGATCATAATCTGGGGAGAGAGAGCATCCAGCAATGTGCTACCCATCCTCAGAGAGTGGGGAGAAGAAATTCTCCTCTCCTGGAGCAGGTAAGGCAAAAATGACAACTACATGGTTCGTGTGGACACCTCACAGCCCCATGTGGCTTTGGCCAGTGTGCTACAAGGTGGCCAAACAGTGCTCAGGGAGAAGGGAAAAGGGCCTCTGTAAAGGGCCTCTGACACTACATGCTAGTTCTTGCATCTGCCAAAGGTGAGAGCAAAGCACTGCCCCTGGCAGCAGGAAGGCTGCAGATGGGGTGCTGGGTCAGTCCTGGTGTCTCCCATGCATTACAGGCAGCTGACACGAGCTCTTTAGGGTATTTTGCCAGAACTTTCTGGACTTCAGTGGAAAGCAAGAGAAGTCCTGTTGCAATAAAGCTTGAGAGGATGTATGTCAGAAATAAAGGGCAATGGGCAGTTGAGGAGCCCTGTTCTTGGTGAGCAGGGGAGTGCCCGTTTGCCAGGCTGGGCTATGCTCACACTGGTTTTTCCAAGAGCAGGGTGAGATGGAGCAGGGTTCACATTATGTCTTCAGGTCTATCACCTGCACAGCTGGCTCCTGGGCAGTTATGGCTTGCAGTTAGATAGCATGTGGAAAAGAAAAAGTAGTTTAGTTTGAGTAGGGTGGTGTGCTTTAGAGCTATTAGTATGGTTCTTTCACTTTCAGTGGAGAAAGAAGTTAATTTGAGTTTATTCTTTGAAGGGAACTCCCTGTGTTCAGCTTATGCTCTTTTCTAATGTAATCTTTCTTTGGCTTGATGAACTATTTTAAATAACTCTTCTGACATTTTATTTGCTCACCTATAATAATTCCAAATTGCCTGGGAATCACTAGAGGATTTCTGAGATACACATTGAAAATAATAATAAAGAAAAAAGTCCTTTGGAGATATTATGATTTCTCTCTGGTTTTGTGTCTTCCAAGGCAGCCTCCAGCCAGCCTTATTTCCATTCACAGTGTAGTTGTATGGTGCGTCTGAAGCTTGGCAAAGCCCAGCACCTGCCCCTTTTCTCCTCTTTTTCCTTTCTTGAAAAGAGATGGCCCCGGGTTTAAAAGTTGATTTTTAGCTTTGATTGTGTGAATGTGCTATATGAACACTAAGCAGCCTTTACAATGCATCCTTGTGATGAGGCCAGGAAGGCAGACGCAGGCTGTGAGGTCTCCCTGGCTTCCCATCATCCCTATGGCTGCATTGCGGTTTGATATGGACATGCTTTATTTACGAGTGAGCTTTAGGGTGAATCCAGCCGTGTTATGGGCAGGAGCTGAGGGACCAGATGGGCTGAGCCACTGACACTTGTAAATCTGACAATTTGGAGCTGCTTTCTGCTGTGGAGGGGAGGTATTTTCCCTAATGGCATTGTGAGCTGGAAAAGGAGGAGGCTTCTGAGAGGCAGCAGGGACCTGCCACAGGCATGTCCTGCCCAGATAACAGCTCTAGTTTTGGCTCCTGGGTAACATCCTCTTCCTTTTCTCCAGCTCATCCTTTCCCAGGAGCATGAGTAGCAGTGCCACAAAGACAAGAGGGAAGTTTCTCTTCCCTACTGCCTTGAAAGAGCTCAAGCAGCTGAGACTGGGGTGCTGCTGTTACATCACTGGTGACTGCACTAATAGAGTGAAAGCCAGGAAAGTGGATGTCAAGAAGGCACCAGCATGAATTCAGCCTCTTCTCCTCCATTCAGTTTAGTGTCCCAAGTTCACCCCACACAGCATTAACTCATCAAATCCCCCAGATCTTTTAGAACATCTCTCTGACAGCGTGGGGATCGTTTCCCTCCAGCTCAGAAGAGGGTTGGGAGTTTATAGCTTTCCAAAAAACATGGCCTCGCTTTCTTCCTTTTTTTAGATCAATCTTTCCCTTTGGGATGAGGTGACACATCCTTCCGAGACCCGCACATCTGGGGATGCCGGTGTATGTTTTCATAACAGAAATCTGTAAGCTACCACGAGGCTAGGAAGAGAGCACCTGTGCTCCCCAGGGTACTTTCAGACTCACTACCATCTTTCCATGTTCCAACTGATAACCAGAGATAAGGGAGGAGGCCACAGGCAGGAGCTGTGGTCGGCTGTGGTTTTTGCACTGCATTTGGGAGTGATAAATTGTGCTCTTGCAAAGGGGACAAATCGATAGAACCTGGCAGGGAGGGCAGGAGGCCGAGTCTTGCTGGAAAAGCCATGCTGCCATCCAGCCCACGTGCTAGCTGGGAGGGTGTTACCCTAGCATGCCACCAGCTCTGCCTCTGTTCCCATTGGGTTGAGGTTGATGGGACAGACACCCTGCTTCTCACCAGTGCTTCCTGGGCAGAGAGAAAGGTGTGTGCCTGCTGAGGCAGGAGTGTGCCAACAACAGGGCACCCAGGGGAAGTTTAATCCCATAGAAAGTGAAGTGTTGCACAGATTGCCTTTTTGATGGGCACAGGTAAGATGAGCACAGACACGTCCTGCACTCCCTTCAGCATTGTCCTTCCATGTGCCAAATGTGCCTTCCTCAATCCCAGCCCAACATCTTTATATCCCAGCTCTATTGATGCTCCTGCTTTCATTTGGGTGAGGGAGTGACTTTCCTTTTGGCTTTTTTTTTTGGGATGAGGGAGCAATTCCTTTTGCTCTTGTTCTTTTTTTGATGTTAGAAATCCACATATGCTCTACCCCAAACAGGAAATTTTCAAGTCATACCTGTATGGGATAGAGGGTAAGAGAGAGGCTAGAGAAACAGCAGAAAACCCCTCCACCCCTGAGCCCAGCAGGCAAAGTAGTTAATGGAAGGAGTGGGCACAAAGGCAGGGCACCAAGCTGTGCAGTTGGGAGAAGCATCAGAAGACATGGGCAAGCTACTCAGGAATAGGCATTTTCAACCAAAACAGAGGAAACAGTTGTTTAGACACAGGTGTTTAAAGTCACAAACCTCCTTTCAGAGCTATGTCAGTCAATGAAGGTTCCTGTTTATATGGCTGGAGACAAAAGTAGGTAGAACATATTTTGTGGAAAGACTAGAAGCCCTTGCAAGGCGTGTAGATGACGATTTTGGGACTGCGATGAGGTGCGAGGCTTCAGCAGGAACCGAGGAGACCTTTATTGAACTGGGGAGGGAAATGCCCTTCAGAAAGCTTACGCCGATCATCCCGCCCTTCGGGAAGGGGTTCTGCTGGCCTGTGGGGACCTCTAGTGTGAGACTTGGCTTCACACAGTTCTCGCTGCGGTGGCAGGCGTTTAGGATTGGGGAAGGAACTGGGGTCTAGGGGGAAACGAAGATGGGCTCCATGTTTTTCTCGCTGTCCGCCTCTGTCAAACAGGTTCTGGGTGTGCTCAGGGCAGGTGACACGGCTTGGTGACTGTCACTCGTGGCGCCGGGCTGATGTGGCTTGGTGTCCCACACAGAGCTGTGCTCATACCTTCTTGCAGACCTTCCAGATTTAACCTGTAACTCCACCGGTGGACCGTCTCTGCTGTCTTTGTACCAGGAATCCTTACCCTTGAAAATGCAGGTGACAACACCCTCGTCTGTCCGCTAGTACCAGAAGAAATTATGGGTGCCCACAGTTCTGCATTCAGACGCAGTCCTAACTCAGTGTCTTATAAGGCATTTTCCCCACCTGGGGGTCCTGCTCCTGAACGTGGGTGGCTTGGCATCAGCTGCCTCACCAGCCTGTTGTCCTTTCCCCACTGCCCTCCTTCCCTGCTGTGCCTTGGTTTTGTACAGATGGTCTCCAGCTAGTGGCCAGAGAAGGAAGGTGTCTGCACACGGGCACATCAGTGTCTCCTGCTGGGCATTAGGGACCACTGCCCCATGGCAGGGATCCACGAGCCATGGGGACACCTGGTTTTGGCACTGGCTCTCTTTCTCATTGGCAGCTCTCAGTGGTGTCTCAGGAGGCTGCAACCGAGATGATCTGCAAGAAAGCTTGCAAGAAAACTAGTGTTGTAGTCAGAAAATCATGACATGCGTTTTCCTGTGCACATGGCTTTGTGCAACTCACTTTCTCTTCTCCTTGCTTTACAAAATGCATCTTTCTTTCTTCCTTCCTTTTTTCTTTCTTCTCCTGCTGCTTCTTTGTCATCTTCCTGTAACTGCAGTTACTATTGTGGGATGGTTTTACTTTTTTTTTTTTTTAACTTTTTCACTCTCTTTGTTTGCCACCTGGGGGGAGTGCAATTATTTTTCATTACCCTATTTCCCCTGTTTTCCACCAGGCTGGTTCCAAAACTGAGGATGATTAAGACACTCAGTCATTCAAGCTCACTTTGGCCAGATTGTTCTTGGGGCTTTTTTGTGATTTACTTTTGATAAATATGTGTCCAGGAGACAGCTGGTTTTGAAGACCAGAAATCACCTGGGTCTTCTGCAGCTGTGGGTCCATGCACTCTTCAGTGCTAGGAGAGGGGAAAGGACAGACTTAAAATGTCCATGGACAGTGAGGGTCTCCTGAGCAGGGGGTTATATTTGCATATAGCCATTTTCCTGAATAAAATACTACCAAATGTGGTTTTTTTTCCTCTTCTGCGAATGCAGGTTTTAATAGAGACTCAGCCAAAGGTTATTGCCATGTGGTGGTTTTACATGGGGAGAGAAGACTCTTACACAGATGTGTTGGGGAGGCGGGTAATATCTTCTTTAAACAACAGATTATTTTTTTCTAAATAATGCTCTCTTAGGCTTTTCCCCAAAATACTATTAATGCAGAATATAAAAAAAAGTTACCAACAGTGTTCATTAAGCAAAACTGCATCCCAGTGAAAGTCAAAACGAGGGTATTTTGACACTGACTCTTGACTGAACAGTTTAATTTTTATTTTTTTAAGGAGCTTTGCTCCAAACTCCATGAAAGGTTGTTTTTCTGTGTGCTTTTCCTTCTTTCCCAACTGCCTGTGTGTGGAAGCTGACCGCAGCTGACTGAGAGCCTGTGCAGAAGGTGACTGCCCTAAACAGGATTTAATAATCAGGCAGGAGGAGGTGCATCGGCACGTGGTGGGGACTCCACTTCCTGAGAGGCCCCACTGTGGTCATGCCTCCCTTTGGTGGAAACCCAGGCTTTATCAAGAGCTGGAGGGACCAACTGCCAGCTCTGTCTGGGGACAAGCTGCCATGGGACTGAGGTGCGGGATGAGGACCACCAAGTGCCAGCTGCTGGTGACCAGCCTCTGTGTCATGGTGAGCAGGCAGGTTTGGGGGGATCTCTGAAGAACTGAGGCGAACCATTCCCTTTCCTATCCCTGCTCCAAAGAGGAGATGGTTTTCCCACGTTCTGTTTTTGGCGGGCGGAGGGCAAGCACAGCCAACTGCCTGAGTTATCATTGCACCATGGGCGGTTATCACTGGCCACCAGCATCACCCCCCCTCCTCTGATAGACTTCTGGTTTCTCAGGGCTGTCACACCGCTGCAGCTCTTTCACAACTCAGCAGCTGTCTCCAAAGAGAAAGAAAAGGTCGGTGCTGGCAGAATGGGTGGTTTTCAGCAAAGAGATATTTGCTTCTGTCTCCTTGGAGCAAAAGAGAGAGGATGGACCTGCTGCAGTCACACGTGCTACTGGGAGGGTGGTCAGCTACAGGTGGGATCAGGGAGGATATGAAACCACAAGGCTTTGGTGGAAATGTGTGTGAGAGACCTGTGGATCAGCAGTGCAAAGCGAAAGCAATTCCAGGGATTCTTTTTATCACCTCTTGAAGCAAATCCAAGGGGAATTTCTGCTGTTAGAGTTGATGGGAAATGGTGGAAACTGGAGAACACTTCTCCTGGATGATTTGACTTGTATCTTCTTGTCTTTTCACTTCATCAAAACTTGCCAACTTAATAATAATAGTAACAACAATAACAACAGCAATAATAATAATCTGTATTTAGTTCAAAGAGGGTTGGTGGCTTGTAAAGGGTGTAATTAAAAGGTAGTACCTTATTTTGGGCCACAAATGAAGTTTGTAGTTTTTCCAAATTTCAACATTCCCAGACTACAGTGGCTATAAGGTGGTTCTCTCTTCCAGAATATGCCATTTAGAGGAAATGAAAGGAGGATTGGTACCAAGCATGTTTAAAGGAGATATTAAGGCACAGCCACTGTGGATGGTTAGAATTCCGTTGTTGCTGTTGGGAGGATTTTAGACTGGTGTTTCTCAGAAATCTGAGCTGACTGGTGTTACACTTAGCATCTTGCTGGGCGTGGGTCAAGATTTGCAGTATGCACAGTCTGAAGGATCAGAAGGTGCCACAAATTAGGTTAGACAAAATGCTACAGTTTGGATGGATTTTGTCTCTGAAACTGTAAGCAGCCAGCAAAAGCTATTAGAAAATGTCACACGGTGGGGATATGTTGAGATCACACTGTCACATTTGACACAGGTATAGCTGCCTTGTATTTCTGTATTGTAAAGGCACAAAATGATGAAGCCATATCTTAGGAGCTAGGAGTGGCCTTACATTTTGTATTTTCCAGGTTCATTACACTAGATTTGGAGCTGGTCTTGCTGTTGGTGCCTTTGTCCCAGCTCAGCCACCCCTCATGCTGCAAGGAGCCCTGCCCTAGAGCCAGGTGCCATCAGAAATGTTCCCTCTCCATCACCCAGACTTACTCTGGGCAACGTAGAGCGTGATGTGCAAGTAGTTACCCCATGCCTTGTGCATAGCTGTGTTCTCAGGGATGGGACAGAAACAGACAGGCCAGCAACACCTTGCAGAGACAGAAATCAGCACAGACAGCTTAGAGCAGTACAGGATTCAGCTCTTTGCACTCTGACATAGGAAATAGAGCCAGCAGCAGGCAGTGGGACTGGCATTGCAAAGCGCAAAGCAGAGAACACCATCCCTGCCCAAAACCACTCTTGAAGCTGGCAGCCGTCACAGCTGTACGTGTGCAGTCTGCAGAGTGGGGTGACACTGCACAGGTGTGCTGCAAGGGCATCAGTCCTCTCAGTTTTTTTCTTGTGGTGGGAATTTAATCCATGGGCACTGGCCAAGAGACTGTGGGCTGCACAGTGTCAAATGCACTCATTATGCAAGACAGAAAAGTATTTAGTATTTTTCAGTGTCTGGGGTTTGTCCTTTGATGTGCATTTTGGGGTACATGGGTGGTCTCTGCGTTTGCATGGGGCTCAGGAGTATCCAGATACACCTCAAACATTTGTGTGAGCACAGGAAGAGCTGCTGCCTTGTAAATCCCATCCTGAAACCTTTCTTTTCCAGCTGCTGGGGCTCTCCGTTGCCACCCTGAGCACAGTCACCCAGTACGGGCTTCGTTTCACCCTCATCAGCAACGTCTCCCTGGACAGCAACTCCTACAGGGTCATCCACCACACAGGTACATTGTGGCTGCATACCACTGAGACCTTTGGTCATATCAGGAGCTGCAAAATTCCCTAAAGCAATTGAAGAAAATGCAGGGGTATCTCAAGAGGAGGAAGGAGCTGGGTTTTGGAGGATGCATTAGGACTAACACAGTCCCACAGGTACTTTCTTTCCCCTTATCAGGCCTGCGTGCCTGTAACGAAGGATGCTATGGGAGCATGGGGTGCTCAGGTACTTCTGTGTTTGCACCTGTTCCTCTATTCACCATGTTCCCATCCTGCCTCTGTGCTGTGGTCAGAGCTCAGGGGGAGCTCCTCAGTCACTGAAAGTGCGCTGGAGCTTACAGGAGCCTGGGAGCATGGGGAGAGGAGCTACAGGATTTGAGGCAGAACACTGAAAATTGAGGCTGGAAGGAGAAATGCATGGCAACACCTAGAGGTTTTTTTGGGTTTTTTTTTGAGGTAATGTGGGGTATTTTCGCTTTCACAAGGGAGAAATATAAACTGAATCTCAGGTACAAGGCTAGAGCAAAGATAGCCCAGATACCAAAATACCCTGCTCACCTCTGCTGCACTTGCATTTCCTGCTTCTCCTGAGCTGTACCCTGGGCTTAAACACGCTCATACCCTCTCGAGATCCTGGCTCTCAATTTCAATTGAACAAGGCAGATGTAAAAAGTATGTTAGTCCAAAGCTAATTCCTTCCCTGTTCCTACATGTAAAGGGGTTATATACTGGCCCTGACTGCAGCCTTGCAGGCTTTCCCACCCCAGCCACCCCTGTCCAGGAACACTTCCACTTGCCTTGTTTGTAAGCATCACCTCTGCATGGTTAGGGTAGCAAAGCGGTTTGCAGCTCTGTGGTCCCTGAGCCCTGCCCTGGAGTAGAGGCTGTGATCCTGCCTGAGCCAGGAGGAAACCAGAGGGTGAGTGTTGCTGCAGATTAGCAGTGCCCAGAGTCCTGATAGGGGCTGTGGGACAGCTTCTGCACATCAGCACCACCCCCCATTCGGGGGGATCCTTATCAGAATACTGAAATAATTGGCAGCTTGTGGTCTTTTGGGTGGACTGACTCCCTTTTAGGCTGCCTCACTCTGCTGGAGCTGTGGGAACCACTCCAAGGTTTACAGCCCTGTCAGACATACACAGCAAAGCATACACAGACAGGGGGTACTGAATAAATTATAGAAAAAATTCAGTTCTGCAACCTGGCTGCAGCTGGCCCCTGGCAAATTTGGGGCCAGCTCCCCAAAATGCACTTTTTGACCCCTCTCTGGGTGAAGCATCACACTAGGCCTCTGTTAGCACTTGGCATCTGACTACAACTCCCATGTCTGTCTTCCTTCCAGCTTTCTACTTTGGTATCTGCCTGAGCATGACCCTGATCCTGGCAGGCCTGCTGAGCTCCGCTGCCACGGTGCGGGAATCGCAGTGTCTCACCGCCATGGTGTGTATCTGTATCCACAGGGACTGGCTGGGAGAGGCTTTTTGTCACCTGGCACTGGCAACATGTGATGCTGGGGGCTGTGTTGCCTTATGCCTAGGAGAATGCACACCTGGGGAAGGAGGTCCTGTTGTTCCACCTTGTGCTGCAAGGGGACATTTTTGTAATAGCGTGACCTTGCAGAGCCCTTCAGGCTGCAGATTGCATCCTTCTGTGCCTAGCTTCTTTTGCCAAGGTCCTGTGTATGCAGCTTTCAGAGAGAAGGTGCTTATCTGCCAAGCAACTCTGGTGATGACAATTCTCAGGGTGTTTTTTTCCTCCTCACCAAGTCAACATATGGTTTGTGTGGGGAAACCTTAGCAGTGCGATTTTGAGTCTCACATGGTTCTCCTGACTTGTGACAGCAAAACTAGCCCCTCTTATTCTCCCCTCACTGCAAACATCCACCACGGTGGTGGTGTGAGGCATACAAAGCATGGTAGCAGGCACGGGGAATTTGGGTTGGACCCTGAATTTCAGCCTACAAGGAGAGGTACCATAAGACCTGAATTTTCCCCTTTCTCCTCTCCATCATCCACAGTGAAGTGCCTGTTTGGACCTAGGCTATGTTGACAATAGGAAACTGCACTGTGAGCTCAGCTCCATTTAAAAACAGAGCCTGTAAGTGGGACTTAGTCTGCACAAAGCAGCTTCCAGCCTTGGGGCTCCAGGGATGAGTGGTAAAGTGCTGCTCACTGTATGTTTTCCCATGTGAAGGGCAGGAGTTAACAGGTAGGTTGTTGAGCATGAAAATGTGTTTAATATAAAATAATTGCATTGCTGTCATACACTAACTTTAAAGAGATTTATCTAATCTATGTAATTGGGGGAAATGATATTGATGGCAGAAATGAGAAGATGACACCTTAAAATTCAATGGAAAGCAGCCTCTGAAATTAATATTTTCACTTTCTCAACATGCAGTCTTCCTTTCTCTGTTTGGGATGCCCAAAGGGGCCTGAGTTCCCATGAATACCTTTAGGAGAATATGTGTAACTCCCCACTCTTTTGCTGAAGTGTCTTTAATGTGTGCCTGCAAAACCACATCTAAAACAATGGGCATGTGCAGATTAGTGGAGATTGTCATGGCTGCCTGAAGATGCAGTCAAACTTCTCTATGATGTTTATTTGTTGCCCTACTCTCTGGTGTAATTTGGGGCATGCCACTCCATAGAAAAGGCTGTTAAAATCATAGCTATTTCCTGAAGTGATAGTTAAAGAGTGCCAGCACGTACTGAGTGAACTCTGGCATTTCTGTCTGTAGAAGACTGTCCGAGGGCCACACGGTGCTGCTTGCCCTTCCCTTTGTAACGCGGGTGATCCTTTCCTCCAGCCATCCATCATCTCCCCCAGCCCGGCTGGTTTGGTTTATCACAGCCAAGTTCTGCCCACCCAAGAAACCTCTGGCTGGCAGAACCCTCAAATTGGCTATTTATTTTTGTGGCTCCTAGTGCATCCTGCTGGCTAGTCTTTGGCTTCCACAATTTTGATCCTCTGAGGGATGTGGCTGTCTTCATTTTGCCTGATGGCACCTTTGCAGGGAAGTCACGCTATCGCTGCCTTGCGGGAAGCAGAGGAAAGGTGCAAGGTGCCTTCCCCTCCCCTGTGGCGACGAGCAGGGATAACGGGATGCCTCTTGGCTGCCTTTAAGCTCCGTTTCCGCCGTGCCTGTGCCGAGCCGTGGGGCAGGAGGCGAGCGGGAGCCGCTCCAGTACCGCGCTCCGCCGCTGGAGGGGGCCGCGGGCCCGCCGACCGCCCGCTCCCGCTGCCCGCCCGCTCCGGGAGATGCTACAGAACGCACAGGGAACATCCCCAGTAACCCCAGTAACATACCAGGAACATCCCCAGTAACATCCCCAGTAACCCCTGCGGGGTGGTGGCATGTTCCCAGCCCTCAGGAATTAACGGGACCCCTGGGAGACACCCAAGAGCTGGCCACCAGCAACAGTGTTTTTGGCTCCAAGTGGTTCAAGCAGCTCATCAACGTCTTAAGTCACACGGGGGGGGGGAGGGGGGGGGCTTTGCCTATTCCTATAAATCGCCCCCTCCACTCCCAACCGTGTCTTACACCAAGGGCCAGCTTGCTGCTCATTTCCACCAGGTTTCCACTCCCAAGGCACACATTTAATCTCTAATCTGTCAGCAAGAAGCAAAGGCAGGGAGGGCCAGCTCTGACAGCTGCAGAGAGGTGTAATCACAGGCAGGAGTGAGGTTTAGCTCTGTGGGGCTCCAAAACTTGTCAGTGTGTTGTCCAGCTCTGCTGATCCCTGCTGGGCTGTAGCTCATGGGAGCCATCAGCCCTGCTGCTTGGAGCTTTTTCCCTCTTTCTGCAATAGAGAGGATTTTTCATCTTTCCCCACTATCAATTTTAAAGGACTTTTCCTCCCTGCATAGAGTGTGTCTTATTTAGAAGACCATTTAATTCACTCTTTAATCAAAGAGGGAAGACACCAGACTATTTGCCTGACATCTGTGGCTGTCCAGGAAACCGAGCTGTGCTTGGGGAATGTCTGCATCAATGTGGCTAAACCACCACAGTGCCACTTGGTAAACCAGCCACTCTGGGGAAAAGTTGACCAGGATGCAGACGGGCTTACAGGAGCATTTTTTAATTTGAATTACATAGGCTCATGCTGCCTGGCTATCTGGAGCTTTGTGTGCATACAGGGGAGGGGGTCTCTGGTCTTTGCAGGCCTTACTGGTGCTGTTCTAATAACAGTAATGGATGCACAGTGGTTAGAAACCAGAACAGGTCAAAATGATTTAAGCACACAGGTCTCAGGAGATTATCTTGTAGCTGCATTAGCAGCATCATGAGACCAGTTGCTACCCTGCATCCACTGATGCTTGCACTGATACTTTCTGATTCCAAGAAAGTAATTGAGAAGAATAAAAAATTATGTTCTAAAATCCATGAATATTATCCCTGAAGCTCCTCTTAAACAGGGAGAATAGCAACAGGTTTATTGATTATCCTCCAGCTCAGGCAAACTCTGCTTTCTGGTGATCCATGGTCCATCATGCAGTCGGTCCTGAATGTAAATATCCTGCAGCTCTCATAGCCCCTGGAGGCCATGTTGCTACTGAAGGGGAGGAAAAGGAAGGAAAACAGCATTTTTTCCAGTGTTGTTTATACAAAGGAAGGACTCTGGCACCAATGAGGTTTAAAGCATCATGTGTTGTTACCTGGTCAGACAGAGAAAGGGAAAGAAAAGAAAAAACAGGGAGAAACATGGCAGCCATAACATCCCAGCTGAAATTCTTACATTTGAACTTTACAGCCTAAAACCCGTCTTGTATAGAGGAAAATTTGTGTTCAGGATGGAGCAGATGTTCCCAAAAGATTCAGTGCAAAAAGCCTCAGTGAATGCCCGATAGAATCCAGTTTTTCATCAAGATTGATGAGCTAGTAGGGCAAGCACATAGCACAGGCTGTCTGCTTTATTATACCCAGGTGCAGGCAAGTGTGTAGAGGGTCTTTAATATCACTGCAGCACACTTCAGCATCTTTCTTTCTAATTTAATCTGCCTCCTGTGCTCTCCCTCATGGTGCAACACTTCTGAGTGAGGCATCTGTGTGCCAGTGGCAGAGCTGGTGCCGAGGACAGATTCCTCTTTCAGACTGATGTCACTGACTCGTGTTTGCTCTGTGGAAGGGCAAAAACATTGCGTGCTTTTAGATGAACTGGGTCAGGCAGGGAGGGACCCATCCTGATGGATACAATCTGAAGTTTGCTCCCCCTTTCCCTACCCCTGGGCTCTGCAGTCTGACAGGGAGCTGGCCCTTGCAATGGACCACAGCAGCACCAAAAGGCAGCTGGAGCAGAACAGGGCAGAGATCAGCACCTTCCCTGGAAGTGTGGGAGCTTGGCAGAGCTATAGAACCCAGTCTGAGCTAAAGGATCCCTCCCTCATCCAAAGCTGACCCCCTTCACCAAAGGGGAAGCATCAGAAAGGTGAATTAAAAGAAACACCAGCCAACAGACAGGATGCTGTTCCTGCAAATTCTGCAAAGTCTGTCGAAGAGAAATTGTTCCTTGCAGCAAGGATGGAAACAAGGTCATTCATAAAAGAGTAATTGATGTCTGCCTGGTGACAGCCTTCCACGGGGCTGTTGTGGCTGCCTTTCTCAAAGGGAGCAGGCAGCAGCCTGTGGCTGGTTCCAAGAAGCTCCAAGGGTCTGGGAGATGATGAACCAGGCTTGACCCTTCCACATTTTGTATGCAAACTGCTTGTTGCCTTTTTCTTTTTCCTCCAAATGTCTTCTAATGTAATTAGAAAGTTGCTCTTCCAAAAGCCTTTTGGCTGGGAAGGGAAAAAGCAGGCTATAATTCATTTATAAGATGTTCTTGGAGCCATGTAATTGCTGTGCACCAGCTGGATGGAGGGGGAGCTTCCCAAGGGGCTGCGTCTTGGTATTCCCAGAGAAACCAGACAGAAATAAAGGGAGAGCTGATGCTGAACATGAAGGACTGAGATGTGGGGTAGAGTTGAGGAAGGGAAGATGAGAGGGAGGATTTTAATCTGGGGGTTCTGGCCCCAGAGAGATGTCATAAGTGCTGGAGCTACTGGGGGAACGAAGGGAGAGTACAGGGGAAGAAATCTGGGTGATGTCATTGCCACCCTGTTGTTCACACTCTCCAGGTTCATGGTGAGTCCTCTCATAACTTTAATGGAATGATATGCAGGATATGTGCTGATATTGCTATCAGAGCTGGTTTTATTATCTGACTAATTTTCCTTTTCTTTTTATTTTCTTGTCTTTGGACTTGATTTTGGTGAAAATGCTGTTTGTTTGGTGGGGAAGCTGTTGGAGGCAGGGTCTGATCCTATTAAGGAGTAACCTAACACATCTGTGTAACCTCACCTCCCTCCAGTTTGTGCTGTACCTGCAGGGCTTGAACCTCTGATTCCAGCTGGGTTTTGGTCTGTGATATCTTGCCCTGTGAACTCTTCCACATCTTCATGACTTGTATTCCCCTTGTCATGTCAGCGTTTGATCAGACTTTTCCTCTCATCTCCTTTAGGGTCTTCTGTAATCTCATTTCAGCTCCTAGCAAGGCAACGAGTGATCTCATCAGATATATGGCCAGGCAGCTGCCAAAAAAATAAATGAAAGGAGAGACTGGACATACATAATTTAAGATTTTTCATAAGAGATGTACCAGGGTTTTCCCCAGTGTCCGATGCAGAGCCTGAAACAAGGTGGCCCCAAAAATGGTGAAATACCAATGGCAGTCTTGTTCCAGGAGCAAAGTCCCCAGACAGGGCAGAGAAACAGAGCAGATGGACAAGAGCCAGCAAAAGGCAGTTTACTGGCACATTCACTTTCATTTCCAGGATTTGAAGTAACACATTTTAGTTTCTTGCTGCATATGCATGAGTTTGGAGCTTTTCTTTTTAACTATATCTTTGAAGCAAATTTTTTCATGAAGCAGAACTCATAGAAGCAATGTTCTTCTTCCTCCCTTAAGCCTGAATGTGGTAAAATTTCGTGGAAGATTTTAAACTTTTTCAAGTTATTTCAGCTATATCATACAATAAAAACAGTAATAGAAAAAAATTAGAAATCAAAGTAAGGTGCAGTCAGCTGGGGAAGTTTCCCACATGATATTGTGTTGAAAGAGGCACAGTTTCATGGAAAAACTTGTAAGGGCATTAATTTTCAACGGATGCTTATTCATCATCTTTTGTCATTCCAAGACTAAGCTGTGGATTCATATTTGATGAGCCCATTTAGCCTTCAAACACTTTACAGGCACTTTTTCCTTCTTGTTTTTTTGTTTTTTTTTTTTTTAATGTGAACAAGGTCCTTTGGTCCAGCTGTCACAGGAGGCGAGTGCTTTTTATATCAGGGTGTATGGGTTTTTTGGTCCAGATTTATTCAAATAAAACACAAAGCATGTAACTTCCAGCTCTGCAATCCTAGGGAAGAAGACAAAAGTCAAGCCACCTCCTGCATCATTGCTGTTATTGTTTAGACACTTCAGGGTCAGTTGCTGGCCTTGATTATATTTCTGTCATCCTGTTGTCTAACGAGGATGGTGCTGATCTAAGGAAGGCAGCTTGGCCATGCAGCTGCCACCTTGCTCACAAGGTGTAAGTTCAAGAGTAAGTTCAGTTCCTCTTCCACGGCAGATTGCTCTCTATCCCAGTTATTTGCTTCTTTATGGACTTTTCCTGGGGGTTTTCTCCTCTTTGAAGCCAATAGCCAAGTTTTAAATGCAGAGGATTGAATCCCATGAGTAAAGATCTTATTCTGGAGCACAGTCCTGCAGCAGAAGGGGAGAATACTGTAAATATAATGTTTTTATACCCCCCTTTTCTTTGTCCAAGAGGATTTTGGGCAGAATAGACTCTCTGCTCCACAGAAAGCTGCCTGGTTTTTTGGTCAAACTCTTCAACTGGCCACAGTGTAATTAGAGGGCTCCTGATGGAGAACCACATTATTGTCCATCTAATTTCTTTTAAGTAACCAACATTATGAGGGATATTAAAAGACGGTTATGTTTAAACTTTAATGAAACTTGCTCAAACAAGCATATTAAATATGTCCTGATGGTGTTTGCAAATGGATATTTTTCTCCCCATGCTGTAACTATTGGTATTTTTCCTCTTTATCCTCAGGGATTTTTCTGTTTTGCTCTGGCCTTTTGTGGATTGATCCCAGCTGCCTGCTGGAGATACACACACAGCACGGAGGTAAGTGTTGGCTGCTAGAAAATACCACCAGCATCTCGTCAGAGATTTTTTTTTTTTTGTAGCAACTATTTCTCCCATAAGAGAGACATCTGGTGTTAATTAAGCCATCCATATCGAGGTCTATCAGATCCATGCTCTGTTGCATCTGTCCTTTGGAAGAACAGGGTCACCTTCATCAGCTGCCTCTTCAATGGGATCATCTGAAGGGAGAAGCCATGGAAACCCTCATGCAGGGCAAATGCTTTGTGCTGAAGGCAAAACAAAATGCAAGTCTCATTAGCTTTGGAATTTTTTTTTGTTTTGTTTTGCAGGGGATGTTTGCTTTGTTTTGTTTTAAATGAGATGCTTGACTTTTGAAAAGTCATTTCCAGCTGGTTCTAATTCCTGTTAGTGTCAATTGGGAGCCTTTATTCGAAGGCAGTGGCAGATTGTTCAGGTTGTCTCTGGCAGTGGCCAGGAGGAACACCCAGGAGATGTGTTTATTAACATGCAGCAGTGGTACAGGAAAAACACAAGAGTGGAAAATGGTGGTTTGGGTCACTATGATGCTGGACCAAAAGAGAAGATTGTAGGAGGTTGAATTTGGAGGAAAGCTGGGTTTTGAATTGTTAACCCAGAGCTTGCTGCTGCTGAGGCAGATGGGTGGTGTGGGAGATGAAAGGTGCTGGCGAAGTTGGTCTTGATTCCCCTTTTTGCATCCCTGCACTCAAAAAATATAAAATTTAAGAGCTTGGGAGCATAAAAAAACCCCCATGACATCTTTCTTTTGAAAGTAGAAGACTGGTATTTTAGGAAAGTACCTAAATAATTCAGACAAGTGCTTGGGACTCTGATAGATGTTTCACGCAGAGGCTCAGTCCCTGTCTCCATTTTGCTCCTCCCCAGCCCTGGGCACGTGCCATAACCTGCAATGTTCTGGGCAGCAATGAAGATGTAAGTGACATGAAACACCATCCCAGTGGGTTGATGCTGCCAGCTCATCTTTTTAGGGTTACAGGTATTGGGAGTGATCAAAGACCAGCATGTCAGAAGTCTGGCCCAGATTTCCTTCTGTGATGGAGGAATACAACTCCATCAAAACCCCGGAGACTCAATACATACTAGGACTGTGGCAATTGCTTTTCCCGGGGACAAGGAGCCCTATCCGCTAATGGTTCAGTGTCCCATGCATAAATTAAAACCCAGTCCTTCTGAAAGCAGAAGTCAAGGTTAAGGTGAGAGATAATAAGGTCTTGCTTCTCTAGAAAGTTGTCCCAGAGCTGGCCAGTGCCCACAGTAGTTGAAAATCCTGTGAAATGTGCATGTGGCTACACGGGACCAGGCTAAAGTTGTTGGCCAAGGAGATTGTTGGTCGATCTGCTGTTGGCCAAGGTAGCAGCATAAAAACCCAGCAAGCACAAAGCAATGCTTTTTCAGATGCCAACAGCTTGTGGCTCCGGTGTCTTCTGGTGGCACCTGCTGGTGCCTTTGCCTTTAATGTTCTCCCTGGATTTTTCCTCTGTGAATTTGTCCAACTGCTTTGGAAACACCAGGATGAGTGCTGATGGCACAACAGCATCTTTTATGCATACATTTAACTGGCTGAAGTGGATTCAATTAGAGCTGAGACGTCCATGAAAAAATGTCTTTCCACAGCCTCTGGGTGGGGTTTTTTTTTCATTGTTTCAGGCAAAATGATCAAAATTTATTACATTCACACTAAGAATTCAATATGGAAATAATTTTGTTTTCATGACCGACACAGAAGGGAGCACACTTTCCTCCTTCTTCTGCAGAAGTTAAATTGCAGATTGAAGCAAAGGCTGTGTGAGTAAAGGAAAAATGGCACCAGAAACTGTGTCTGGTTGGCATTGTGAAATTGTGTTTTCCAAACAGACTATCTAGTTTTATTTTTAATCCACATACGTGGCAGAGGGCATAAAAAGACTGCAAGAAAAAGGTTGTATATTGGATTATGTAATACAGGGATGTACCATGCAAAAAATGTTTTACTGAAACTATTTAAAGGAGAATTACTTTGTATATCTCTTAATCACTACATCTGTTTTTACTTCAAATTATTTTCATGGGGTTTTTTTTTTTTTTTTTGCTTTGAGTGTCCTGCCCAAAATGCACCCATGGTTATGGTTAGCTTTAGTAATTGGTTGGGTTTCTGTAAGCAAAACAACTTCCACTAGGCAAAATGAGGGGGTTTTGTAAAAGGTTTGCTTTCTGGGTAAAGAAAACCAGCAGTGTTTCTAACAGAAAAAAAAATACCATTAGAGACCATCTTGTGTTTCTCTGCTTCCTAAAATGCAAGGAGAAGCAGGGAATATAAATGAGGAAGATTTAATTAGAAGTGTCACTTACAGAACATATGGAAGTTTCAATTGAAACGTAACCTGTGTCACTAGAGAGAGAAATGCAGATGTGAGAGAGAAATGCAGGTGACAGAGAGAAATGCAGATGTGTCTGCCTCTCCAGGACAGGAGCACAGTGATGCAGAAAATTGAATGAAACAGGGGGAAGACTCTGAAGTCTCATTATGGAGTTGTTTGTTTGCTTGACTTTTTCTAAACAAAGAACCAAATTCATGCACGTGTCCTCTGCTGCCTACTGCATGTCAGGACTCTCAAAAATAGCTAATTGTGGTAATGTGGGGCAGGGGAGGGGGGTGTGCATGGAAATCAAACCCAACCAAATGGGTGGGTGTCTTGTAAGCTTGATGGGATTACACAGCTGTAAAGAAAAGTGCAGAATTGGGGGATGTAAAACTGAATATGAATGAATATGGCCATTACATGTGCCTGAATCACTAAGAGCACCAAGGGGATACTGTCCCCATGTTCAGGGCTAAAATGAAAATTTCAAATTTTCCCATGAAAAATGTATTGACTTTCCAGTGGAGTGCCAGACAGAAAATTAGCCTGCTCATTTTGGAAATGGCAGCTGGGAGCTGGTGGCAGTAGTTCCTGTCCTCTCCCTCCCTATTGGCAAGGTGCCGAACGCAGGCAGCACTGGAAACAGAGTCCTGCCCTCCCTTTGCAAACTGGGCATGGGAGGTCTCCCCTGCACTAATACATGGCAGATGCTTCAGTGGTTTACTCCTGTTGGTAAAAAAAAGTTTAAAAAGAAAAAAAATTCTGTATTTTTTTCATAAGACACACCCCTCTTGCAGAAAACCATCTGAAACGGTAAGGCCCAATACTCAGTTGAAGAATGATTTTGATGGTTATTATCAAGAGACAATAGATAGAAATGTTGTTTGAACATGATGAAAACGAGATGCCCTTTTTGCTTGTGTGGCTCTTTCAGAGCCTTGTTTACAGTACTTCCTACAGAGAAGCTGGGCAGGGAGAAAGGAAGAGTTAATTGTAAATATTTGGTCTTCTCAGACCTGGGCACTATAAGCAAAATGAATCTTCTCATTTCCCATTCTTTTCTGCTTTCATGACCTTCTGTAGCTTCTAGAGGAATTCTTTCAGACAGATGCCGAATGTTTTAATTTCAAGTTATCCATGTTCCAGATGGACTCGATGTCACCACAGTCTGTGTTCTTAAAGTGATGTATGCCAGACATGCAGCAGTCATGAACCTGACATTTATCGTGCTTTATCCTAAAAGGTTGCATCGCAATTGTTCCTCCTCTTGGTGGGAGATCTGGTCTTGGTAGGGAAGTGTTGTAAACCTGTCTGAGGAAGAGAGTGGCGCAATCAAAGCAAATGTGCATGGGAGGGCAGAGAGGATGGGATGACCTCTACGCAAGCGTCTTTGCTGGAACTGCTGTGGTAACCACAGAAATCATGAGGTTTTTGAATGGTTTTCAGCCACATTAGGAAATCCTGGTTCCTGAAGGCAAATAGCTGAGTCTTGTTTTCCAGAGTTATTTTTGTGGCAGTTCCTTTCCCACAAACTGCTGTCTGTTTGAGTAAGGTCTCTCTGTCATTCATAGCATGGCTGAGAAGAGCAGAGACCTGGGATGCAGAGAGGGATGTAGGGGAGACATGTCACATCTAGCACAGCTGGTGGGGAGGGCTGCTGCTTCCTCCTCCTCCTGCCAGCTTGTCTTCTCTCCTCACCCATTAACTGCTGCTTTACAAACCTGTCTGCAGAGGCTGGAGCAAAGCTGTACTTGCAGCTGCCATATAGAAGACTTGGGATCCTGACTAACCAACACAAAAATTGAATCATAGAATCATTAAGAAAAGATCTTCAAGATCATTGAGTTCAACATTTGGCTGATCAACTAGGCCTTGTCAACTGGACCAGAGCACTAAGTGCCACATCCAGTCATTTCTTGAACACCTTCAGGGACAGTGATTCCACCACCTCCCTGGGCAGTCCATTCCAATCCTGATCACCCCTTCAGTGAAGAAATTCTTCCTGATGTCCAGTCTGAACCTGGAACAGCTTGAGACTCTTGTACCGTCCCTTATTGCCCAAGAGATGAGACCAACCCCTACCTTACTAAAACCTGCTTTCAGGGAGTTGCAGAGAGGAATAAAGTCTCCCCTGAGCCTTCTTTTCTCCAGGCTAAACACTCCAAGCTGCTCTTCATTGGATTTTCTCTCCAGACCCTTCCCCATCTCTGTTGCTCTCCTCTGGATTCACTGCAGCACTTCAATGTCTTTCTTGTAGTTATGGGCCCAGAACTGGACACAGGACTCAAGGTGTGGCCTCAGCAGTGCCCATTACAAGCAGGACAATCACTGCCCTGGTCCTCCTGGCCACACTGTTTTTGATAAAAGCCAGGATGCCCTTGACCTTCTTGGCTACCCAGGCACATGTTGGCTCGTTGTCAGCTCTTACCCAGCACCCTCAGCTCCTTTTCCACTGGGCCGCCTTCCAGGCACTGTTACCCAAACCTGTAGCGCTGCATGAGATTGTTGATGTCACTTGATCGAAGTGCAGGACCCAGCACTTTGCCTTGTTGAACCTGAAGTTTGGGGTTATGTTCTGGGCCCTGCTGTGAAAGAGGCCAGAGGAGTTTCTATTCCGCATCACCTTTTGCTGTTCCCTTTCTTTGCAGCAGCTGAGCCAGTCCTTCCAGAAACCCTGTGGCACTGGACCCATAAGTCGGTCAGGATGACAGGGTGGGTCAGTGACACTAAAATTGCTGCAACATAAAAGGAGTTTCACAACAGAATGAGCATTTTAATCACAGAGCTTTGTTCACAGGTTAAAGCATAAAACAGATTAAATTACGATTTCCCAACTCAGGAATTTGAAACTGGTGCAAATAGTTGTTTGTATTTCTGTAAAGGCCTGATTCCCCATGTCCTCTAAACAAAGAGGTTGCTTGGATTTGCATGGACTGCAATGATATGGTGATCTCTTAATTATCAAGTGGTTTCTCAGGTTGCTGGGTGATTTCAAAATGAGTTTCACCTGTGGCTTTTTGCTCCACATGAGTGGAAAGACATTAGCCCCTGTGTGCTGCACTTGGAGAATAAACGTGAGGATTTAGATTTTTATGGGCAGGGAACACAACCCTTCTGTGTACACCCTGATTCTCCTGCAGCCTTGCTCTACTTCCTCCAGAGGAACCTGTCTGGTCTCCCCTCCTGGTACTGGGAAGCAGAAATGGAGTCTTCTGTGCTTTTGTAGCAAGCAAGGTGGTACATTTTGAGATGGTGATTTTCTGACAGGGCGTGGGGTACATAGATGGAATTAACACTTGCAGCTGTTAAATAACAAACATTGCCACACCTGGGTCTTATTCTTTAACAGAGCAGCTTCCCTCCTCCCTTCCCTGCATATGCAATTAGCACTAGTCTTCTGTCTGTGGATCTCTCTCCCAACCAGCATCTTTGCAAAGCCAGAGGCAGCATTGCCTGGGTCTCCAGGAAGAAAATCTTCTCTTAGCATCCGTAAAACCAGCACATGTATCTTGTTTCTGCAGGTATGCAAGGAATGACCCAGCACTTGCTCATTAATTTAATTAATTTCTTGAGTGGGACTGTAGAGGTCCTTTCTCTGTGGATTTTCTAGGGTGTGTTTGTGTCTGTCATCATTGCCTCTGGTGTGTGTTGGGACAAAGTGTTGCAGGGTCTGGCCGGTCTCATCTATGGGCAATGCTTAAATGCAGGCTGAAGTTGTAGAGATCTTAATGGGACTTAAACACATGCTGAAGGTGTATTCAAGTGACCTGAAGCATAGAGGGAGTTTCCTTTTGGGCTTTGATCCAGCGGGGCTGGATCAGGATTGTAGCCCTTCACAGCGGGTTCCCAAGATCATTTACAAAAATCCCTGATGTCACTGTGAAAATACTGTGAACAATCTGATGAGCTCCTTGCGCTTGCTGTTAATCTGGCAGGCACAGTCACTTTAAAAGCACCAAGCTTTTCCCAGTCTCTGGACTCCATGGGAAAAACTAAAAAGGGGGGAAACCCCTCCCTCTTCCTTAGGGTTTTTAAATGTTGTGCCTCTTTCCCAGTGTTTATGTTCTCACCACCCAGCGACGGCCCACTCCCCCCAGCGAGACACTGCTCTCCTTTGTCTGAGCTTCCACACAGGCATTTGCACTCAGGGCTTCCATAATTTATGGCTGCCCCGGCGCTGAACCCACGCAGCCCCGCTTCTGCTGCTTTCTGTGGCAGAGCCTGAGCTGGATCTCCTGTCTCCAGCATTGTCAGCCGTGGCACCTGAGGCCACTTGGATGGTTGCCATCACTGTGGTACATCCAACCTTCGTGCACCTGTAAGATGCTCACCACAGCAGGACAGCCACCACTCACTCAGAGGAGACAGGGCTGCTCTGAGGCTGTCTCTGTTGCTGATACCACTGTTTTTTAGGCTAAAACAGTTTTCAGTGTTGTTCAGTGCTTTCTGTTGGGAAGGAGTCTTGCCTGGCATTGGTTTCAAAAGCTACAGGTGAGAGCCAAGGGATGGCTGAGATAATTTGACCACAATTTTTTGGGGGAGAGCGGATCATAAATTGCTAGGTTCTGTGTTTTGAATGACAGGAGCACAAAGGGTCATTGTGAGCCCTTGGCAGCCTGTTGGCTTTGCAGTTCTGTTATAAAATGGACTGAAAATTTATCGTTTGTTTGAAACAAAAGAAAGCAAAGAGCAAACATAAAAAAGCTAATCCAAAAAACCCAAGAGGACCTTGATACATGGAGGCTGGTGACACTTAAAAGGTGTGCAGCCACAGATCTGGAGGAATTAGGGGAAAAAATCCTTGTTGATATTGATTAACTGCCTGCCTAGGTTTTCTGCACTTCATATAATGCATCTGGTGCTCTGTCACAGACACAAAGTAATGCCGCATCTGAGCAGCACAGAGGTGGCCTCTGGGTTTTATGGCTTGGCTGAGCATGAGGCTCTGATGTCCCCCTGCCCACTGGCCAAGAGGGTTGTATAGCACCCATACAGCTCGAATCTGTTGTTCTTTTGGGGATGTGGAGATAGGAAGTGTAACAGCTCAACACTTTCTCAGATATTAAGTGTTTTGTGCAAGGACTGGATGGAAGCGCGGAGGCTGAAGAGAAAGAGTTTTCATTTTTCCTAAGATTTTTGTTCCACGGTGGTTTTTGGTCTGTCTCCTTCTGTGTATTTCCTCAGTCATGTTTCAAAGAATGGTCAGGGTTTGCTTGGTTCCTTGGCAGAAAGTAGGGGGAAGCCCACATGGTCTGGTTTGGTTTGTTTTTTTGTTTTTTTTTTAATGGAAGTATGTATAGATAGATAGATACAAAATCTCTTTCTCTATACAGATTTTGGGGGAAAAAAAAGTGAAAACCATTTGACTAAAAGCCTCATCTGGATCTTCTTGCATCAGTGGTCTTCAGTGACCACTGTCAGTCAGAGGGGGAGCAGCACCTTCTTACCTTGTGCCATTTTCCACAGGGAGCATGAACGGCTACTCTGGTTTGCAGCACTGGCTGGATTTCTGCATCTGAGCATGACTGGCTGGAGGAAGGCTCATAAGGAGAGGAGCTGACATGCAATGAAGGAAATATAAACCTTCAGCAAGCTGTAATGACTGTGGCAGAGAGGGCTTGTATGGAGAAGCTCATCTTACCTTATGCTCAATCCATGTGATGGGAGTTGCTCTGCAACCTGGCTAAAGCCCCCAGAGTGGTTTTCTCTCCTCTGCTTCATTGCAGTTGCATCATTGCTTTGCCCAAACCCAAGCAGTTGCCTCTGCTCCCACCCCTGTTTCGTACATGCTGTGAATGCGTGCGTTTCTGCACACTGGGGAGTAAAGGGAAGACAGAGACAGCAAAATGCAGAAGTGTTTTTCTTGCTGGAGCAAGGAAGATTTTTGAGTGAGTTAACCACTTTATTCCAGTTTCACATCTTAACTGACTAACTTGCAGTTCACAGCTGATTGGGCAAGTCTGCGGTAGCTCCTTCTGAAGGGACATTTCTGAGTGATGCTGGTGAGTACATCCTTCATGATGACGCTGAAAGAACATGAAGTACTAAGGTTGCAATTTCTTCTGAGGCTGCACCACGTGTGCTTGGTTTGGTTCCTCAAAGGCACAAAGAGTCACAGGAGAGGAGGATCCTCCTGCTTTCCATTCTTGTCTTCTTCCTCTGCCTTATCAAGAGTGCTCCTGTTTATCAGAAAGGAAGAAGGTGGATTTGTCTTTGAGACAATCCTGGCATCTCCTTTCACTATATTCTCCTTGAGCTTTGCAGCAACAGCAGTTGCAAAGATGGTTGTCTAAGACTCAGACCATTGTTCTTGGTACAAGTCTACATTAGTTTCCACCTAAGTGACACTCTCGGGTTGCCTAGGCACAAGTATTCACTGGCAGCAGGGTTGGGATTCATTGGCAACTTTGGCTTGCAAAGGCATCGGGAGCTGAAGGCAGACCTTGTCTCATTCTTCTGTTCCAAAACCAGTTACAGGTAAAAATGATCCTGGTAAATAACCTAAGTGAAAAATGTCAGTTTTCCTCTTGAAGGAGATAAGGCTGAAATTGCTTTAGTTTTAATAGCCAAGGGCAAGACCTCTAATGGCTCAGAGTACATGTCTTCCTGCAGTCATATGTTCTGCTTCTTGGGGGATAAAGGACTTATAGGATGATAAACAATCTCAAAATTCCTTTTTTCTTTTACTTTAGGTAAAAAATGGTACTTACTGAGTCAGCTGGAGTCAGCTGCATCTATTTCAATGGTGATTGTCCATTTGTTGTATCCAGCAACCCATAGATATCATTCCTAAATGAATATTTCATTAAGGAATATAGACAGAAGTGGGAGGCAGCAATTATTTACCTGATTTAGAGCTGGAACATTTCACCCAGCTTCTTCCAGGAAAAGAATTACTGTAAGGTGTGACCTCCATATCACTCAAGCTAGAGACTTTTCTTAACCAAAGCCCAGCTGATACTTTATCTTCAGCTCTTGGTGTTTCTTACTGATGAGCACAGCAGGCACAGTCTCCTTCCAGGGGAGAGCTTTGTCCAGTAGAACTCCTCCAGCAGTGGATAACAGCATGTCACCGGGAACAGGAAAATCCACTTGACTATAATGATGCTTATGTGTGGGAGGAGTGTAAGACCTTTCAAAAAGCAGATGGACTTTCTCTTCTCCAGCTGTATCGGTCCATTGCGTGCTAAGCACTGTTTAAGCAATGGGGTGCAGCTCTTTATCTTAAAGCACATTATTAACAGTATCAGTGTAAGCACTCTAACTCAAAAGGCATCCTGTTGCTTAACCACGAGAGAAAGCACCCTGATTATTTTTAATACTTTTTTTTTTTCTCCAGCACTTCGTGTAAGATACAGAAAAAGAAAATTGTCTTGAGGCAATGGATTTGCAGTTGCCCATCAGGGGAGTGTGTGATGGGAATCTGTTGATGATGGCAATTGAGTACAAAGCAGTGCTGCAGTCTACATCTTCACTATGCTAGGAGCTGGAGCAAAGAAAAATATGGGGATGAACTTCTGGATGAAGCAATGTTGCAAATAAGTCATGAAACCACCTGGTGACTGTCTCATGCTTTCAGGTTTTAATTTTTACATCATCAGGCATGCATAAGCAAGCACAACATTTTGGGCTGGATAAATGCTGCTGTGCATGGCTGGTGCTTCAGAGCTTGGCTGCAGCTCTGAGTATAAACTTTACCCCATCCCAGGCAGCAAAGTGTAATGTTTTGCTCTCCTCCTGTCTTCTCTTATTAAACCAGACCTCTTGAATTCTCTGTGGCACAGTCTTCTGCGCTGAAGGAAACAACCAATGATAAATACTGAGATTTTTTTACTATATACCTACCTCTGGAATATTTAAATGAGAAAGCTGTCTGCAGTAGTCTTTGAAAACAAACCACTCTGTTGTATGAAAATAAACAGTTTTTCCCTCCAAAACCAAGTGATCCTAGCAAAAATCAGAAAGATGATGTGGCGGAACTACAAGCAATTCACTCTTTAAAAAGTGGATTTAGAGTCTGATATTCCCTTAGTAGGATCTGAATAGCCTATTCAGATAATGTCTGGATATAAATGCTAGATATAATTCCTAGATAGAAATGCTGAGAATGACTAATCAGCAAATTGTACTCTTAGGCTTGCCCAGACACACATTCTAAAAGGAAATTATTGCTATTAAGCATTTTCCATTTAATCATTTGTGTTTTCAGCTCTTGGAGACTGCTTAACAAATTGAAAATTTAAAAACAGTAGGTAACTGAAAAGTCAGCTCTCAAGCAAGCTCAGAAATGGTGCAGTAGAAGTTTTCAGTAGTCATTATCTACCTGGAGATTACCATCATCATCTCCATCACTGTAATTGAGCTGACTGTGAAATGGTGGCTGCGTATGGTTTCTTCCATTATTGTTTCCAACAGCTGGAATAATTTTCAGCCATAGTTTTGTTACGGGCATCTTGTTCCTTCAGCTCTTTCCTATCCACTCTTACCCATCAAACAGCTACCTGACCCAAAATCTCCTGGCCAAGAGTTCAAGAGACTTTTAGAAGTAGTTAAACTTCTGGATTGCTTTCATCCTCTTGAACCCTTGCTTGAACTTAGCAACTTGCTTGAACCCTTTTTTACCTTTTTTTAGTCATTCAAAGTTAGGCCTTTTGGAGGAAAGCTCAGCATCCTGACCCTAATGGTAAATATGAAAAGACAAAAATTGCACATACAGAACTGTTCCCTTACCAAAACACATATGCATGTCATCACAGCACAAAATAGTTTTTATTCCTGCATCTTAGAATGGAATCAGGATACTCAAAAGGTAATAATCTCTTACGTTAAGAAGCCCACTGCTCTGTTGTTCCTTTCTCCAAAGGAGGAGCTCAAAAGGATATTCTTTTTTCATTATTCTTAATCCAATTCTTCAGTGGAAATGGATGTTATTTTTATTGAATCCATTTATTTAATGGCTGCTTCTGGAAAGCTATTTCATGGCCCACAAGAAGTTAGAAAAGCTTGTATGTTTTCCTTTTTATTGGGTTTTAAGGTTTGCTGTGGGGAACGTTGGTGCAGAAGTTGTCTAGAAATCTGGTCTTACTGTTGCACCCACCCCACTTGCTGCACTCTGGTACACAGAGGGGACAAAAGAAGCGTCTTCCCTCCTCACCTGTTTGGGACAGATCACTGTTGCGCATTTTACTATGGAATGCTTTTTTGTTGGCCCAGAATACCAGAGCCATGTCTGTCATTGGACACTCTTACGCCATGTTCGTAGTCATGGAAAATCTTCTGATGTGTACCTTCAAACTCTGTTCCTGGATGCACAAAGCCAAACAGGATACAAGTAATCTTCTCAACCTTTCCCCTCTCCCTGGTTATCACCCTCTGTTGCTTGTGTTTTGGACAGCTGAGCAGGGCAGAGCATTAGTGCAGTAACAGATGTAACCATCTCGAATGATCCTGGTTTCGCCCCTGAGCAGAGAGTGCTGGGATTTGTTCCTTAGTGTAATTTCCAAGGATGGACCTTTAAGACTGAGCTGCAAAGTGTTGCTGAGAGATGACTCTCTTCCCAGAGACTTCCCTGTGTGGCCACCTGCTCTGCCTGTCTCTCCCATCAATTTTCCCTCCTGAGAGACAAGCACTGCCTGCAGGCCCACTCAGACCGGTGCTGCTGAGGAAGCGATGGAAAATGAAAGGAAGAAATAAGGTTTTGACTCCATGCACTGGAGGCAACTGTCGTATTTTTTTCCTCTGACACTGAGTGAGAGTTGGCTGGGATCTGTCAAGCTTCAAGTTCTCACACATTTGGTAAATATTTAGGGTCTGACTCACCACTGAATCACTCCTGTTATTTTTTTTACTCTGTTCGGAGAAATAGCTCTGCCACCCGGATAACACCAGCTCTCTGAGGTCCTCTCAGCTTTGTATTTTAGCATCTCATGGTCATGTGTGCCTGTCCTCACAGTACCCCCTTCAGGATGGGGAGATTGTATCAGCCTTACCTGGCAGAGGGACTCACAGGCACACTGGTTACAGGCACCTTAATTCTTCTCTGACTCTGAATCCAAAACTGGCCAAAAGCTCCAGCCATCAGCTCGTGAGACCCCGGCCCCTGGTGCGTGGTGGGTCACACACCAGCTCCTGCTGCTGCCTGGGAGCCTTTCAGTAGCTGCACTGCTTGTATTGCTATACCTGGGAGAGCTTCTGTGGGAATCAAGAAGAGCACAATTCCCTCTAGAGATGACTGCGAACAGTGTTTTGTACCTACAGAGCTCTGTTTTCATTGCAGGTGGAAGACAGCATGATGGATGTGTATGATTTTGTGTACGAGGAGGTGAGGAGGAACACCTCCAGCTTCAGGAGGCACGAGCTGACTGCCATCCATGAAGCAGTAAGTTGTCCTTTACCTGCAGCAGGAAACTGTGTCCTGGGGTATCTTCCCAAGGGTTTTGGCAGGCTGGGGCTGACACCTGTGCTCTGCCTCGTGAATGCTGCAATGCCATTTTCCCTCAAGAACCAAGTCCTCCAGCCTGCTGTGGAGTCTGCTCCTCCCTTCCTATTCTTCCTTTCCCAGGTCTGACCAATCAGATTATCAACAGGAAGAAAGGGTCACCTCTCTGAGCATCACTGTGGTGCAAGATCTACAAAGCTTCTGCACTGCAACTGCCATACTATTTTCTGTCTCAGCAGCCCCTGTGCCCTGCTCCCTATCTGTGGTACAAGGATGTGGATATGCACCTGGGCAAGCAGAGAGGAGGGGGCAGGAATTCCACATAGCCCAGCAGTAATACTTGCATATGATTATTTCTATTAACCCTCGAGCCTGTGGCTGAGGAGTACTGGAGGCTACGTGGCCTCTTACAGAGCTGGAGACTGCTATCAAGCCCCCCAAAACCACCACCTGGGATGCTGTTGGCATAGCAGACTTCTGTGTAGCTCAGCAGGTGGGCCAGGGTGGTTACCCAGAGCACAGGGAGGACACTTGCCCCGAAGCCACAGGAGATGAGTGAGGATGTCCCCCATGCTGAGAAACTCCCAAGTCCCTGCTGAGTAAAGGAGATGCCATACCCTCACACAGCAGGACTTGTTTGGCGAGTGAGTTCATGGCACACACCAAGGCTGGATGGGAAGGTCAGCTCTGCTCAGCTGTTTCCAGACACTTCCCACGCAACTCTCTGTATCCTTCTGTGTTTTCTTAAATCATCATAACAAGTACTTTGAAACTGTTTCTATCTGTGCTTCTCAAAACACAGAAGAGGGCAAATGTTCGTAGTTGCAATGGTGATGTTGGTGGTCCTCAGAGCCATGGGCAGGCGTGGAACTGCTTGCTCTCAGGGTTGTGGAGCAGCACTCCCAGGGTCCCATTTGACAGGGAGAACCAGGCACAATGCCTCGCTTCACCAGTTGCTTATTTTAGTAGCCCCTTTAATTGATGGAGAAGCAGTCCTTCTATTCCTATTGATTTTTTCCTTCTGCCAGAGCTCCAAACTGTCCAGTGCACCACAGCTATAGGAAACCAGCTCCATGGTGGGTGTTGCTGGGGATTCCTCCAGCCCATAACAATCACTGGAAACATGAGTCTGTGCATCCCTGGGTTTTCCGGAGCAGCCACTCACTGTGAGCATTAGTATGACCACAGAGGGAAGGCTTGGCAGCAGTCCTGGAGGAGCATGAGCAAATTTGAAGCCGGATCCATCCACCTCCTCTTAATTTAGCCTGCATTGCTGCATCTGTTGATTTCTGTGTGCTTTGCTCCTTGCCACCCTGGTTGGGTAGCCCTGCCTGGGGCAGCAGGGGCCCCTTGTCAGCACCTCCTTCTGCAGCAGCTGGTAGCAAGGGGAAAGCCCTGGCAAACAGCTGGCAAACTTCTCCCTCTCTTCCAGTTTCTGTGCTGTGGGAAGCACTCTCCTTTTGGGGACACAACCAACGTTGAGCACAAGACATGCCCACCCAGCCAGGTGCGCGATGAGGGACAGGTAAGGGAAAGATTGCTCCCACACCATAGTGGGGTTGTGCCACCATTTTCTAGCTGTCAAAACCTCGCTGGTGCTAAAGTGTTAATGAGAACTGTGGCTTTTTCATGGTTTGGGATTGAAAGGGGTTAGAGTTTGTTTTATTGGTGTTTTGTTGTTACAATAACAACACACAGTACTGGAGAGCATCCAGTTCTGGGGTCCTCAGCACAGGAAGGACATCAACCCAGTGGAGCAAGTCCAGAGGAGGCCACCAAAATGATCAGAGGGATGGAGCATCTCTCCTGTGAAGAAAGGCTGAGAGGATTGTTTTTGTTCAGCCTGAAAAAGAGACAGCACAGGGGTGACCTAATTGTGTCCTTCCAGTACCTGAAGGGAGAAAGATGCAAGAAAGATGGAGAGTGACTTTTTGCAGGATGATGTAATGACAGGTCAAGGGGGAATGTCTTGAAACTGACAGTAGTTTTAGATTAAATATTAGGAAAAAATCTTTACTGTGAGGGTAGTGAGGCACTGGCACAGGTTGCCCAGAGAATCTGTGGATTCCCCATCCCTGGCAGTGTTTAACGCCAGGCAGGATGGAGCAACCTGGTCTAGTCAAAGATGTCCTTGCCCACAGCAGGGGGATAGGAACTGGATGATCTTTAAGGTCCCTTCCAGCCCAAACTATTTTAGGATTCTGTGAATGAGGTGAAGGAGCCCCACTGGATCAGCAGGTCTCAGATCCACAGATGCAGTTTCCTCCGCTGCTCTAGAAAGCTTTCAAAATGGTTGTGTTTGCAGCCTGTCACTTCTCTCCAGCTTCCTGCTCGTCTCCTGTGCATGCGAAGACTGTGAGATATCACAGATACGCATCAAAGCACAAAAAACTGTTTGACAGTGACACTCGTTTCTGAAAATCGTAGGCATGTTGTAGTAACAGAAAATGTGTTCCTCTAACAGCAAATGTGGAATTTGATGTAATTCCTTTTTCCCCAGGGCATTAAATAGGTATTAAAATGAGAAACTCATGAAGCAAGAGGATGATGCCCACCAGTAGCTTCCTCAAGTACGCTTTATTCCTCCTCTTTCAAGTATCTTAGTGAGGCTGATGGAGAAGCCACCAGTATGAGACTGTTATGCACTGAAGCTACAACTTCATACTCTCTGAGCAGATCTATTGTACCATTATTATTCTTCCACCAGAGTAGCTAAAGCCACCAGCATTAATATATAGTGTTTCTAGGAAGACAAAAGTTTCTAGGAAGACAAAACTACACTGCTACAGCGATACAAACACGTGGTCAGGTGAAGATGTGAAGTGCTAGCAGGGCACGTGATGCGCAGGCAAGCATCAGCCCACTGGGCAGCGTTGCAAAGCACTGCCTCCAGGAATCTCACATCCCAAGGCAGGGTTGAACTCAGCTCAAAGAGCAAGAAGGGAAGAGTATAACAAAGCTGGGCACCGTATGGGTGACTCCATTCCTCCCACTTAGTGGTCTGTGTTTCCCTCACTTGGGAGCTGGGGAAGTGGGTGGGAGGATGTGCTTTGTATGCCACAGGAAGCTGCAGAGTTTGGTGGCTGCACCACATTCACTCCTGGCTTTGAGCGCTCTTCTCTCGCTCTGCAAATCCCTTCATAAAGGGCATGCTCTTGCATTTCTGAAATGGCTCTTTTGGCTGACACCTCTGGGACTTTTGTGGGCCATTGGCATGCTTAAGGCTATTGTATATTAATGCTTGCAGCACCTGGCAAAATGGAGCTGTTCATTAGTAACCTTGGGGAATGCATCTAGCATCCTGGTGTGCTTTGCTTTTCTATTTTGCCATTTCCTTCTTTCCATTTTTCAGTGGGTGAATAGTGTTTTGCAGGACAATACTTAAGCCCGCATCCCCCACAGTCCAAAATGCATTGCACCAAGAAAATCATAGGCGTGTTGTAGTAACAGAAAAGGTACTGCACGTGTTTGTCTCCCCCAGCTGCAGCGCAGCATTAAAAAGGAGAACTGCCCAGCTGTGCAATGCTGCGCCCCTTTCTTGCCTCCTTTTCTTTCTGGGGCTGTGAAAGTGCTGTTGTGGGGATAAAGCCCCCACCAAGCTGCAGCTGTGCTGCAAGGCATGTTTCTCTCCTCCCAGGACTGCCTGCAAGAGATCCAGGGCTTTCTGAAGAAGCACATGGATTTTGTCTTCTCACTCCTGGGCATCGCCATTGGCTTCACGGTAACAGTGTCTGTCCTTTCACATTTTGGCCCTGAAAGGCAGGATCCAGTGAGGAAAAAATATCCTAAATTAGCCCCCAGAAGCTAGGATTTTGGGTGATTTTGGAGGCTGGCAGCAGAGAAACAAGCAGTGCAGTGGTGGCATTCCACCATGGAAATTAGGAAAGGGTCAAGACCCTGGCCAGGCTGGTAGGTAGAGGGATTCTCCTGCAGGAATAGGCTCGCTGCATGATTTTTGTGCCCAAACAAGGCATGGCAGCTGGGAATGGGGAGCAGAATGCAGCAGCAGTTGCATTTCATCCACTGAGACTTGCCTGCATGACTCCATCTGTGAGTGAGAGGTCACCTCACTGGGAGCTTGTGGGTTATGTAGGAAGCCAGCAGCAATAGTAGAAAAGGAGATGCGGTAAAACCTCCATATTTTAGGAAACTTGCTGCCTCCTAGATCGGCCTGGGAAGTCACTTGTGCAGCCAGAGCTGGAAGGTCTTGAAAGCTACTAAGCACCAGTAGTGGAGCTGGAGAGCTGTGCAGAAAGGGAAGGTCTCATCCTATTCATGGCCAGTAATGAACCTGATAAGGTTCATCTTGGGTAATGGGTGGGTAAATCATGGGCTTGTAAGGAGCAGGCTGCAAAGGAGAGGGGAAGAGCACATTGTCTGGGCTCCCAGGTTCCATCTTTGAAGGAGTAACTTGCAGGGGAGGGGTGAAATCATCTTTCGAGGATGGCTTGTGTAGAAAGGCTTTGCATTTAATTTGATTCTATTTGGGGGAGAACAAAAGAAAGTATTAAATACTGCAAGAGGGTCATGTCTTTCAGTGGTGAGGGGGCTCAGGGGCTGCATATGGGGACAGTCTTTCTGGAGCTGGAGAGGGCTACTAATTAAAACCAGCCTTCTTGTTTGCCCACCCACTACTTGGCAGAGGTGTGTATCTGTAATCACCTGTACACAAGGACTCTGCATGTGTGGTGATGCACACCAGAAAGGAGCATGTCCCAGGAGACTCCTTTCTCCACACTGAAGGCAAGTTTGGTCTGCTTTGATACCTCCATGCTGGTCCCCAGCTAGGATGACCTTTCTTGACTGAAAGAGTATTTGGAGATAGTTTTACTGGTGTGTCCAGCTTGGCACAATCATGGATTAGAAGATTCTTCTCCATCTAAATAAAACCCAGAGGAACAAACACTTTTGTGTTTTATACTGCTAGAAGTAATTTAGGAAAATTATCAGACATTGCTGTGGAGCTATAAATGCAAAATCACGTGTGAATATTTGGTGTCATTTTCCAATTTTTCTCAGGTATAGGGAGAATTTCACTGCAGCTATATTCAGATAAAAGCAGGAGTGCTTTTATAATACATATACTTTTTTCACAGCTTGATGCTATAGACAGATAAGGCAGCTGTCTTTGAAGCCTGTGCTAGAGGAAATCTCGCTGCATGGTTCACTATTGTGATGGCAGGATGCAAGAGAAGCATGTAAAGAGGGCTATAGCTGCTCTGATGTCACTGACCCTGGGCCAACAATGCACACACATCCCCAGATCAAGCTGCAAGCATAGGCACTAGCACATTAGGGCATACTTTGGGAAAGAGCACATTGTTACAGCCCTCATTATCCTTCCCACAGCAGCCTTACCTTGGGTGTGTTGCCAGTGCTAATGCTGATGGGTGATACACCAGGCAGAATATCACAATAGAGAGGAGGTACACTGTCTTCTGCACTCATTACTGTTTGGGGTTGGTTTAGGGGTTTGTTTGTTTGTTTTGTTGGGGGTTTTTTTACTCCAAACAATATGTGGGTGTTGTGGTTTTTTTTTTTTTTTTTTTTCCCTGTGATATCTTTACAAAAGGCTACTATTATGAGAGAGATATGTTTGTTTGCATAGAGGAATGTTCTGTGGCAGGAACTGAAAGCTGAATTTCTTGGCTTCATCTTATTTCTTGGTATTTTTAGGGCCAGGTTTGAGCTGTGCCGTGCCAATTCCAGATGTTTTAACCATGTGTTGCCTTTTTTTCTTCCCTCCCCTGTCAGAAATGGTGTTCACCACTTCACTGAAAACCACTCTTCAGAAATATGTGACAACAGGCAATATTTATTGCTGCTTATTTGCACAGATGGAGCATCTTAATCAGTTACACACTTAATTGTATGTCTGTCTCATTTGTTTCCTTTTAGGTTTATGGGATGTTTCTAACTTCATTCCTCTGGTTCTCCATCCACTTCAGCAGCAATCTGTACCGGAAAGGCAAATACATCCTGCGAGAGAGGTAGAAACCTGATGCCCGGGCATCCCTACCGGGCAGAGCCAGCTTTTGGCACAGGGAGATGTCTGAAGTCACCCACAAAATCCCCTGGGAAGGTATTGGGTGGGGCCACATGGTGGGATGTGTGTCACACATTTTCCTTTCCTGCACTACTACTGGGCTCGGAGATGCAGATTCCCTCACCAGGAGATGTACGGGCTGTGGCTCCACAAGAAGGACACAAAGAGCTCCTTATGACAAAATGGAGAGAAAAGCCCAGCAAAACTCACAGCATTAAACCAAACTTCTCTCGTGCTGTCATCTGAGCAGTTCCCTGTGACTCCCGAAGGTACAATGTTTCTAGGAAGATGGCTTTGGATCCAGCCCAGGATCAGTGTTGCGCTATCAGTAAATAAATGACACAAAGTGTGTCACTGCTGATGGGAAATGTGCTTTCCAAGCCTGGACACTTGCAATGATTACCTTTGGGCATGTTTCTGGTCATGCTGGGGTATGTAGGCATCCATTGGCTGTCAGCTGGTTTTCCCATTTTCAAACATTGCCAGATTTTTAGAGCTTTTGGTAAACATCAGGAAAAATAGTCAGAAAGTAGTGAATGAGCTTGAAACTGACCAGCAGAAGGACATAGTCCTCTGTTACTCCTTCTTGCTAATGCAATACAACATTTTTGTTTAATTTTTAGGATTTAGTTAGCCTCCTAGATCTTGATGCCACCCTGTTTTCACAGGGGCTTGTTAGGCCGCACCTTGAGCATTCTGTCCAGTTCTGGGCCCCTCAGTTTAGGAAGAATGTTGAGATGCTTGAACGTGTCCAGAGAAGGGCAAGAAGGCTGATGAGGGGTCTAGAACACAAGCCCTATGAAGAGCAGCTGAGGGAGTTGGGGTTGTTTAGCCTGGAAGAAAGGAGGCTCAGAGGAGACCTCACCATTCTCTACAGCTGCCTGAAAGAAAGTTGTAGCCAGGCACACCTGGGGTCGGTCTCTTCTCCCAGGCAACCAGTGACAAGATGAGAAGACATCGTCTTAAGCTGTGCCAGGGGAAGTTTAGGCTAGAAATTAGAGAAAAATTCTTTACAGAACGAGTGGTTGAGCACTGGAATGGGCTGCCCAGGGAGGTGGTGTAGTCACTGTCTCTGGAGGTGTTTAAAAAAAGATTGGATGTGGCACTTAGTGCCATGGTTTAGGTGATAAGGTAGTGTTAGGTCATAGGTTGGACCTGGTGATCTCCAAGGTCTTTTCCAACCCAGCTGATTGTGTGATTCTGTAACTTCCGGCCCCAGCTCTGTGTTTATCTGGCTTCACTAACCCGCTGTGCTCCTGTGGTAAAAGGACTTTGATATTACACACACAATCAAAAGTTTAAATCTATAAGAGAACATGACTGATCTCCAGCCAGGTCAAACAATACAATGTCCAACTCCATGTCCTCTTTACATCACCTTATCAATAATAAATAGAATTTGCAAAAGGCTGTCAGTCTAGCTGAAACAACAGCTCCCTGGTGTGTTTGCCCTCGTGGCGAGGAGGCAAAGATGCTTCTGAGCTGAAACCCATCATTGCAATAGGTGTAGCACCTGCTGAAAATTATACAGCTGTGTGAAATGTCTGTTGAACCAGCAACAGCTTTCACTCCTCTCATACATAAAGGCTTTTAGGGCATGAAAAATGGTAAGTAGAATTGTTTACTGAGATAAATGTGGAAAACCATGTGTTGATGTTCAGGACAGGTCCTGGCCCTCAGGCAGGGGCTGCTGCATGTACAAGAACAGCAGTACAGCCTACAGCAGCTGGTTGGCATTTTAACATGGGCTGCAAATACCTTGCATTGGAAAGAGGTGTGTTGTAGAGGGCTAAGGGATGTCTGTCAGTTCTCATTCTGCTCCCTTGGAACCAGCAGAGCTTTACTGTTGACTTTACTGCAAGCAGGATGAAGTTCAAACTGGCCCGGTCTAATATTCAAGCTACCTCCTGGCAGTCACCAACACACCTCAGCCTGGCAGGGATTTGGGTGTGATATGCACTTCCCAGCATACACAATTTCTAGTGGGGAAATACTCACTTCTACGTGTATATGTATTATCACATATATTGATCTCTGGAAAGAGACAATCTCCCTTGTGAGCTCCAGCTGCTACTGTCAGGCCATTGCTATTGTTATTCCTCAGGCCAGCTGGCAGCTCATGTAACTCATGGTTGCTTCAATAAAGATGAATTTCTTGCAAAAGGCCATCATTCCTCCTCCTTTTTCTGCTGTGCGTGAAGCTGCCTGCATTGCCTGGGGGTTTGCGTCATGGGGGGCACTCAGTAATTCTTTCAGTGCTGGGAAGAGATATTCCCCAGGAAGCTGGTGCTTGCCTGTCCCAGCAACGTGCTGGAGGGAGAGGATGGCATTGGTCCTTTGGAGGAAGAGGAGCAGCTCATCAGCCTCGTCCGACCCTCAGCCAGCTGATGGGACAGCAGGCAGGTACCTCTCAAGGAGTAATGCAAGCAGAGGCAGGGAAAATGCTTAAGGACATGTTTAAGCTATGAAGACCAGAATATTTATATGGAAGAAATCTCTATGTTTTCACTTTTTTAAGGATCAGGTAGTCAAGCCTTGTCCACTGCTCTGCATTGGCTGGTTAACTGCTGATAATCTGCCATATCAAAAAACATTGTAGACAAACAAATTGGTGGAGTCAATGTCATCAGTGTGGGTTACCTGCTCAAGCCTCATCAGTGGGTACAATGCTCTGTTAAAGCATCATCACCGGAACTGCTCAAGCTTAAGGTACTCCACCTTCCCAGGTCAGTTTTTAATATACAGGCAGAGTTATGGACAGGAGTAGCACGTACATGATGAATTTATCTGCTCTTCTGCTCCTGAAAATCACAGCGGGATGCCATCACAGGGCAGCAGGAACCCTTGCTGCTACACACAACACAAGCTCTGGGAGAACAATGTGTCCAGCCCCTGGCCATCTCGTGAACTTTATTCCCATTTCACTGGCTGCTGGAGTTCCCCTGCAAGGAGCAGCACCTTCAAGGAGGAGGTGACAGAGTCATGCCCAGCTGGACATGCTCTTCTCCCAGAGCTTGTGTTGTGTGTAGCAGCAAGGCCTCCTGCCGCTCTGTGATAGCATCCCGCTGTGATTTTCAGGAGCAGAAAAGCAGATGACTTCAACTCCTTGATTTTTAGAAACCCACTACAGAAATGTGCAGTGTTAACATTTTGTTCACAGTTGTAGAAGTGGCAGCACCGAGGGATAGCTGGATGGAACCTGAGGGATGGGTGAGTGTTAAACAGTGTTTTTACACCTCTGCCAACAGAAAATCCTTGTCCTACAATGAATGTTTTGCACTTACTGGTCCCTAATTTTCTGATGTCTAAGGGCAAATTACAGCTCTTGTGTGACCAGAGCAAAACTCCAGGAACTTACTGATAAGTGGTGCCAAGATTTACACAGTGTTGAGAAGAGCAAGAGAGAGATTTTGTTGGGAGAAGAGCATGGAGCTGAGCCTTGGAAATGGAAGCCAGCAGCCAGACTAGGAAACACCTGCAGAGCAGTAAGCCTTCCTGGCGCTTGCTCTAGAGGAAGGTGTTTGTTATAAGCATGGCAACACTCACGCTGTGCTAGGAAAGAAATCCTATTTATGTAGGCATATACAGGAGAAAAAAAAAGAGTTTACAGACAGAAGGTGCAAAGTTAAATATTTAATTGTGAATTGGCTCCATCTAATTGTCAAATAAGTTGCAGCAATTATCAGTTATTTCCACTAAAGTCATCTGGGCACTTGCAGTTTGGCCTCTCTCTGAACATGCATTAGCTTGTGCTTATGAGTTACCTTTTTCCTTTCACTTTAGATAACCCCACAGCTCTATCTGAGGACACGGGAAGAGGGTGCAACCTAAGGCCAAGATGCTCTGGCCTGTGTGGCCACCTCTAAACTTTTGGGGCTACCTAGAAACCTGTGAGGCTGGGAAGCATCAGCCCATGGCTGCAGCGAGAATCTTTTTGTGATGCTCTCCACCCTTCACTGCCCCTGCTCTGCTCAGGTACTGCTCTGCCAACAGGAACACTGAATGCCACTGAGACCCTACATGGGGCTCACCACGTGCTCGTGGCTGAACTGACCACAGTTTGCTTATGAGTCAGAGGAGCTCTCCCAGTGCCTGCTCTGATGGCTGTGGATGATGCTCAGAGCACTTGTGGAAAGCACAGGTTAAATAATACAGTAACTCTCTGTAGGGATTTGGTGGTGAGGTGAGTGAGAATCTTTCAGCCTTGTAGTGTGCTGTCTTGACTCCAAACTGGTTTGCTGTTTCCTGCCCTTTTGACTGTGTGTTTGCGAGTTCCCACTGTCCTTGAAATATAACTTCCTCATGCAACAGCCCCTTTACTATGCAGCTTGGATTCATGCCTGCATCATGCTTCTAGAGAAGACACTGCTGAGCAAGTCTTTCCATAGCCTTAGAAGACATACAAAATATTTTTTGAAATAATAGTTGATAGACATGTTTTTCTAACCAGGTGCAGAAGCAATGCATTTGCAAAAGCAGCTTGCTATGATTCTCCTCTAGAAATGCCTCCAGAGGTGGAAGATGCCCCACACAGATCTCTGCCAGCACAGCTGGAAGCAGGTAAGGTCAGAAGCTGCTGTGAATACACAGGTTGATCACACACATCCTACAACTTTCATATGAAGTGTCATTGCAGCTCTCCTTGTTAGTAAAATGCTATTGGAGTGAAAAGCAATTTATTTCTTAACTGTGTAATGCCTCTTCTGGGACAATGGGCAACTGGCAGCAAGAATCATACCTGTCCACTGAGAGATGTAACAATGTGTGGGACGGTGGGGAAGAGCATGGGAGTGAAGAGGGAGAGCTCTGGAGAAGTCTCGGAGGTTGTTTTGGAAAAACACAGGCCGTGTGTGTTTTGCAGCGTTTGGCTGGAGCTGCCAAACCCATGACTGATTGCTGGCCTGCTGGTAAAGCCACTCCACTCCCACTGTGCCATCCCTCTCACCCCCACACAAAGCTACTGTCATCACCTGGCATTTTGGGAGCCCATTAAACAGATTTATACCTGGAGGCAAATTGCGTATCTACCCCTGAAAGGAAGGTCAAGGGGGAAAAGCCCCACCTCTTTATCTGGAAGGAATATATGGTGGTTATTCAGCTTGCGAGAAAGTGACACATCTTGGGAGAAATAATTTCAGATGAGCCTGGAGGTGCCCACTAAGAGCTAAAGCCCTGCTGTCTTTTAGTTGCTATTCCCTTAAACTCTAGCAAGCAAAAAGGAGAGGTCCTTCCCAGCATTTTTGCCAGGAAGATGCATATCCCTGCATCACTCTCCCTGGAGTCACTGGCAGTCGACAAGCTGGGTTGTTTATATTATCCCAAGACAAAATTCCCCATCTCCCCTCAGCATCACTCAGTGCTATTGTTTAACCCCTGTGTGCAGCAGCTTGCTCACGGACGTGCTCAGCTCCTTTTTAGCCCTGTTACATTAGCAATAAACTATTCCACTCTTTATTCACCTACTAATGAATTATACATTGATTACACAATAAGAGCTCTCTGCATCGATGGGCTGGGCTCTTGGTCTCCCACATGGCACCTCCCAAAGCACAGCTCAGCCCAGCTGTGGCTCAGCCCTCTCTGATGCCCTGAGAAAAATGCATGTTCACTTTCTGGGCTCACGAGCTGAGACGAGAGAGTGTTTGTGTGGATGGCAAACCCGCTCGGGTTTTCACTGTCTCAGCTGTAGCTCCAGCAAGAGCTGATGCTGTCCTTTCCCCCCGCTTATATAACCTGACCTATCACCATAGATACGTTGATATAAATATTTAAAGATGGCAGAGAGACAGACTAGGCAGATGGGAACCATTTGTTGAATTTATTAGAAACAGAAACTTCAGGCACAGCTACAGGTCTCTACTCACTGCATCCCTCTCCTCTGAGGTTGCAAGGCAAGTGTAAACCCCCAGACTGTCACTGTGCTTTGGCTCAACTTGCAGGGATGGGCATGGGGATTTTTGGACCAGCAGGCACCAGCTGCTCCTGCTGGGGCACAGAAAAGGTATTCTGAAAATGTCCCCCTTAGATATGGGGAATGAGATTCCTCATATTGGTTTTTTTCTACTCAAAATGAAGGCGTTGGCTGGCTTCCCAGGGGTGTAGACAGGTCTCTCGTGAAGTGATGGAGCTCCACCTTCCCATTGCCATAGGCCAGTACATACACTGCAGGTTGCCGTTGCTCAAGTTCCTTCCTTGAAAAACAGCATTGTGGGGTGTTGGCTGCTTGGCAAGTTACCCCTATGTGCTCTGGGACTATTAACCTCCCACAGGATGAATTTCTGACTTTCTTGTCATTCATCTCCAAAATAGCATATTTAAAGACCTTTGGTGATGCTGCTGTTTGGTTTTTTACCACCACAGGTAAATTAGAAATTCAGGCTATTTCTGTTGTATTTTGCAATAAAAATAATTAATGGTTAAAAGCTAACTAGGATCTCACCAGCAAGATGATGTGCCTTTTATTCCCATGGTTTATCCATCAGTTTTGTGCTGGCTGAGGAGGGCCGAGGGATTGCCATGCAAGCCCAAGCCATGCAGCCAGAGTACCCCATCAGCAGCCATCCTGTGGTCCCCAGTGGATGAGGGATTCCCATCTGCTCTCTCAAATCTCCTGGACACCCTGACCTGTAGGTGTTTACAGCCTACCTTGATGGTAATAATTTCACATCCTGGTCACCGGCTCTTCAGGCACATATAAGATGAGGAGGATGTGTGTCTATCCTCTCCCCTCCTCCCCCTCCCTTACTTTTTAAAAACGAGGGGTTTTAAGGGTAAGCTGCTGGAAGGCAGGTGGGCATGTCTCTGGGATAAGCAGGCTCAAAGTCCCAGGGGTTGTTTGCTGGGTCCTGCTGGTAAGGGACATCCTGCTCAACTCAGACTGGGAGGCAGCATCTGCTCTAACAGACGCTGGTGAGTCATACCCAGAGGCGCCAAAACCCACAAGCATGACACTGACTTTTATAAACATGTTCACAAAAAAACCCCGAGAACCCAAGCCAAACAGACACAAAAAACCACTGCAAGCTCCTCCTTTCTCAGCTTCTTCGCTCTGCCTGCAAACCCAATTGCAGAAGCACATTCAAGTGGACACTTGGGGATAGGTTAATTTTTTTAACTTGGGGTTTGGGCTTTTTTAAAAACACTTTTAGAGTTTATTTTTTTCTTTCAGTGACGAAAGGTTTGGGGGGAGGTAGGTAGCTTCCTCACAGCACTGCCTGCAGCTGGCTGCTCTGTAAACGACTGCACACCCTGAACACTCAAACCAGCTTTTTCTCCTGAAGAGGAAAGTCGTCAGCCCTATTCATAGCACTCACACTCGATACCAGCATGTGACACCCAGACATGAACTGAATTTTTGCAAATTAGCTTTACTTATTTATAAAGAGCTGCTAAAGCCAGTGAGAGCCTTGGGAAGGCAGTTGTGGTACTTTATGGGCTGTACAGCAAGTAATGCAGTGTGAGAAATGAGTATGAAACATGAGAAATGAGTATACAATGCCTGAAATCACACATAGTCCTGGGAAACACTATATTTTATTTTGTCACTGTGCTATGGTGATGGGTTTTTTTCTTCCTGTATATAAATGCCAAAATTTTCAAATATACCCATTTGAGCTGCTTAAAATCACAACAGAAAAAAACCCAAAAAACAACAAAAAATAAAGTTTGAAATCCTTTTCCACTTCCAACTTTTGGACAAGACTTTATTGGCATGGTCAGTTTAAACCCAGTAGGCTTTAGGCTGTAACTGGGAACTTCTTGATGTAGGAGATGGTGGAACTGTGCTCCTGCTGCCACTGCCAGGGCTACAGCTGTCCCTGAGCAACATGTGCTCCAACAAAACCTGAAGGACGGTCCCAGAAGCAGGAATGTGTTGGCTCCAAACCAAATTGTTTGCTAATAGAAATTTTGGAGGATAGGAAATGGTTTATTTCTTATTTTCCATTTTCCTTCACTCCTCAGCATAGGAGGAAAAAGGGCAGAAAGTAAGAAAAGAAAAGCAACTGTTGGGGTAAAAAAACAACACAAAAAAGCCCAATCCTGAACTCCCTGGAAGGAGTTTCAATGCCAACCTTGTGGCAGTGATTGCAGCTGGGGCTGCCTGCTCTCCACTGCACAAAAGTTGATTTGAGAATCATTTTCCTTCATAGCTGGTAGGGTTGCTGCTGCTGAAGGCCTTACTGCAGCTGGTTCCTTCCTCTTCCACACACAGACTCTCCAAGCAGCACCTCTGAGAGTTTTTCTGGGAACAGCTGCCCAAGTGCACAAGAGGCTTCCTAGTTCATAGTCTCCTGTCTTCAAACTCTATTTTTTTTCTTTTTTTTTTT
>VZRN01005526.1:178414-235484 GCA_013397935.1 Dasyornis broadbenti
TTTTTTTGCTTTTGGAGGGTGGAGCTGCTTATTATCCTTTGGTTTTTTATTTTAATGCCTGCGTATGTGTGTAATTGTGCATGCATATCTATTTATGTCTATTTTTTAAATAGATATGTAGAGGAGGAGGTAGAATCGTAGGATGGTTTGAGATTGGAGAAGACATTTAGGATGCTCGCATCCAGCTGCTCCAGGTGTTTATAGGCGCCTTTCGGAGCGGAAGGGCGGGAGGCAGAGCCGGGGGGGCTCCCGCAGCCCCTCTTGCTGTGGTTCTGCGCTGGGGAAAGCGGCTCTCCCCAGCCTGGGAGGGAAGGAGGGAGGGATGCAGGGATGCTGCCAGGCGGAGGGAGGGAGGGAGAGGAGGCGCCGGCCCTGGCGCCCGCCGCAGAGGAGGGGGCGTTCAGCAAATGCGGGCGATTCGGGGTGGCTCCGCGCCCCCTGCCCCGCAGCTGGTGGCAGCGCCGGGTCCCGGCCGCCCTGGCCCCTCGCCGGGGACCGCTGCCCCCGCCGCCCTGGAAGTTATTTTAGGATGCAAATTCTATCCAGGCTGGAGAGGCTGCCTTTCCTGAGAAAGTTTCTCGTGAAATAATCCATCCAGACATGCGGCTAATTTAGCAAAAAGCGGCGTATCCCGGTTTTTCTGCAAACCAGGTTTGTCCCGGTTAGAAACAGCCTCCGGCAGCGCGAGGTTGGCTGGCAAGAGACGCTCTCTCCCTGCTCCTGCGCCCGGGGCCAACGAGATATGCCCGAGCAGGCTGCTGGTTTCGTGTTTTAAATAGGCAGGTTTCCATTCTACGAAGTGCTTTTTTGTCTTGGAAGTGAGTCCAGCCCCACCCTCGCAGGCAACGCACTGCTTGGATGCCCCTTGTCTGATACCCTGTTCCCCTTGTCTGATAACCCGCTCTGTTGTCGAGGATTTGGGATGTTTTTTCTTAATGCTCGCTTACAGCAGTGAACGTAGCAAGGGGGGCTGGAGAGGTGGGAAGGGGACCGATGCCTTCCAGGGCCAACCCTGCTTTGGCACCTGGAGTTGCACTGCCTGGGTGAAGCCTCTGCCTGCTGACTCCTCTTTGGGGGGGGTCTCCATCCCTGGGAGTTGTAGGACTTAACCAAGTGAGTGCTCGTTTCAGGCCTCTTTGCCTTGTTTCTGGGTATAACGCTGAGCAAGGGGGAGATGACAAGCTCTGATGACAACGATGTTAATTGATACCTGATGTTTTGCCAGCTATGTGAATGTGGGACAGTTCTGGGTTGGTTTTTTTTAACCTCTTCTTTCACCCTTAAAATGGCAGGATGGAGGCAGGAAGGGTTGTCTGTGAAGTATTGTTCCTTCCAAGTTACCATGCTTATCCTGGGGTTTTTTCTTCCCTTCTGGTCCCGATTTCCTGTCATTCTTGTTGAAGAAACCGCTGGCTGTGCTTGCGAGGGAGGAAGGGTCTCCTGGGTGGCAGGAAGGATGCTAGGGGCTCTGCACAGCCACTGCTCCTCAGCAAGATCAGTTGTTCACCTCAAAGTCTTGTAAAAGAGCTGATCTTTTTTAAATGGGCATTTTGCTTCCAAGAGGAATAGCCAATCTCTATAATTCCCTGTTACGACTTCTGGTGCTTTGCCCTACCCCTTTGGAGGGTGCTGCCTGCGAGTGCTGGGGGAAGATGCTTCAGTTCCTCCCAAGGATGGAGGAACTGAAGCAACCCACAGGCTCCCCAAAACACCTTCCACTGCTGGACTTGCCAGGGGTCAGTCCCCTCGCACTGTCTCCTGTGCAGACTGGGAGCCTGAACTTCATTAGAATTAACAATGCTTTCTTTGAGGCTGGCCAGCTGAACGGTGGTTGAATACCAGACCCTGGAGTTTTCAAACTCTTTTGTGTTGTTTTTTTAAACTAGTAGTGGAGCGGAATTTTAGGTTTACCACAAAGGCAGGTTAGCTGCCAACCTTGGACCCTCAGGTGGGGAGGGATACTGCGTTTAAAGAAAGAATGTGGTGCTGAGCACCCTTGCTGCAGGCTGGCTGTGCTGGGGCACCACCTCTAACCACAGAGTGGTGTGAGACAGGGCACCTGCAGCCTTTTAGTCCCTCCAGCTGGTTATTATGCAAGGGCTGATGGGCTCCTCGTGCTTATTTGCTTATGATTTGCCTTTTGCGCAGCTGATGCTGGGTGCTATTGATGAAAACATGCCAGAGGCAGAGCCCAGAGTTTGGTAGGCACCATGTTGTGCTGCACAGGAGCTTGTTCCAGTGCCCGAGAGGAAGAAAGGAAGCAATTCTCAGTGTTAGTTACTCTGATAACTTTTTTATGTAGCCCTGCTCTCCTGCTGGAGTGTAAATAAACTGACACCCCTCTGGCTTCCTCGCCCTTCCTTCCCCTGGCAGCACAGGGGGAATTTCACAAGCTGCTGTGTTGAAAAAGCAAAGGAAAAAGCAAAGCTGCCAGCTCCTCGTTCATTGTACCTGAGAAGTTTCAGTTTTATTTGATTTTTTGGGATTGTTTTTCCTTTGTGCATGCATTCTTGAGAAGAAGATGCCAAGATTGTGTTTGGTCCAAGGTGGCTCGTGAGGAAGCAGTAGTGGCTGCATGGACCACATGTACAAACAGGTGCCTGTCCCAGGACAGGGGGTCCCCATGTGTTTCACAGTGGCATCCACCTCCTGAAGCGGTGGAGGAGGCCATGGTAAACACTTAGGGGCTTCACCTGGGTAGCAGAACACAGGACTGGAAAGACAAAAGGTTTTCTGTGCTGCCATGTTGTCCTCAAACCTTGGGGTGGCTGGTGGCGAGTGGACACTCTGCCTTGTGAGAGGGAGCAGTAGCTGTAGCTTTTACTGGGCAGTTGGGCTGGTGTGATGGGCAGTCCTGAGCAGGGCTGTGCTGGGCATGTGGCAGGTGGAGCTGTTTCTCCATCCCATCCCTAGAAGATGGCTGGACTTTGCTCTCCTGAATTATCCAAACCTGATAGCAGTGCTGAGTGCGTGGGGCTGAACTGACCACCACTGCAAAGAGTCCCTGGGGAGGCCAAAGGAAGCCGGTGAGCTATTTTAAAATATAATTAAACACAACCAAGGAGGAATTGACTTGCTTAGAGAAGGATCGCTCAAGCTTATTAGCTAATACAGCTCATGGCAGCCTTCCAGGTCAAGAGCATCACTGGCTGCCCTACCAGAGAAGTGTCTAATTAAAAGGAAGAGCTTGCTCCTAATGCCATTTTCCAGGCACTGTGTAACTCTTCTGTGTGGTGAGGGGATGTAATATAGTCTGGGTGCAAAGGGAGGGAAGATGGAAGTGAGAGTCTGTCTCGACAGGCGTGATTGAAAGGGAAGAGGAGCTGCATGTTTTCTTGTGCAACACCGGAAGATCTGTTAACTGTAGCCTGGAGTCCACAAACCTGCACGGAGGTGTTTGGTGATGAGATGTGACGGTGTGGGGAGGTGGCAGCTCTCTGTGGCGGTTGTCCCATGGTAACACTTTCGCTGAGTGCCACATCACCCTCCCATTGTGGCAAGGAGGGTGGCTGTGTACCACTGCTCACAGGTTTAAATGAAGAATGGAAGATCTCATGGTTCCTTTAGCTCTGAAACATGGGTTTGAAATAACTCTGTGGACTAACAGAGTAGCTTGCATCTTATTCTGGGTGCAGGCTTTGGCTGAGCACTGCTGCAATGTACTGGTGGTAATGCCTGCCTGGTTGGGCTATCGGTATCCCTGGGAATCGCAGAGAGCCTTGAAAGCAGCAAGGACTTGATGCTGGCCCAACATCATCTTCCATGGATTTTGGGTTTGGTATTCTGGGATGATGTACAGGCAAGCACATTTCCATGTGTGTTTGACCCTGCAGCTACTTAATAGCTGCCTTTGAAGGGCAAGGGAGAGGTTTCCTTAGCAGGTTCAGTACCTAGACTCAAGTTTTTCTTGCTGATGGCTCTCTGGGATGTGTTCTAGGGCTCTCTGTCAGGTGAACTCTGTGTTCCATCACCTACAAAACCTCTCTTGAAGTCTCTGTGTGCAGAAGGTTTTTTTTGAAGAGATGGGTGCCCTGCCCTGTGGTTGTACCTGATTTCACTTAATGGACTGGGCTGCAGCCAAAAAGAGGGAGCGCTGCTGGTTTGAATGGGCATTGCTGTTTTCCTGAGGTTATTCTCCTGTCAGCCACTGTAATGCTTATCTTCTGCAAGAGCATTAACATTGAGAAACGCTTTGATCCTGCACTGTGGAAGTGCCTTTCATTGTACTATTAAGAAGGGAAAGCAGTTATATCACCATCATAGTTAAATGCTTATATATGTGGCCAAATTAATTTTAAAGCAGTAACTCCAATTGTTTTTCTCTCTGCTGAGGGCAGTTGAACCCTGGGAAGTGCTGCTTCTGTCTGCAGCAGGGATCAGGCTGTGGCAGGCCGGGAGCAGCCTGTGGGCACGGTGCTCCCCGTTGTAGGACCCCGTTCCTGGATTTTGGTGCTGGATTCCCATTCTCCTCCCATCCATCAAGCTTTACTTGGCCTCTGGCGTGCTGCTCCTCTGGGAGTGTTCCTCTGGAGCTTGTTTTGAAAAGCTCTGCAGTGTTGTGGGGCTGGTAACTATAGGCACCAGTGGAGAATTTTGCTCTGGCTGGCAGCTCTATTAATAGCCGCTGCTGGAAGGTGTGCTGCTGGGAGCAGAGCACGGGCTGCAGGCTGCTCTCCTTCTCCTGCCTGCAGGGTATGGTGCTCTCCCAAATGCCTTTTCTGCAATTCTGGGCAGGCCTTGCCTGCAAACTTTCAGCCTGACCTTTGGTGGCCGTGGATCGCAATGACTGTGGAAGGCAGCAGAAAGTCCTCGCCTGTGCTCTCTGAGTCCTATCTGCCACTCCTGCCTGTGAGTGCCTGTGCCAAGATAAGCTTTTGCTTGTCGGATTGAAGTCACTTCCTGTGCATACACCTTCCCAAGGGGCTCCAGGGTATCCCACAGTCCACCCCAACAAGCTGTACAGTGATGATCTCTAGCCCTTCTCACCTTAAAGTTTCAAGTGACTTTTGGTGTGAAGACTTGACATTGTGTCATGGTTTGAGCCTGGCCAAATGCCTGGTACCCTCAAATTAACACACCCACACCCAGGGCTCATGAGTTGAGATAAGGAAACCCAGGAGAAAACGCACGTAGAATAGGCAAAACAGGACTAACTTAGGTTGCTAAGTTATCTAATTTATTACTTAGGTCACTAAGTGATCTAATTTATTACTAACAGAGTCAGAGGAGTAAATGAGAAGTAAAATAAACCCTTCAAGGCTACTGTTGCTCTGCTCAGCCCCCTCCCTCCTTCCCAGCAGCTGCACAAGGGAACAAGGCATGGGAGTGGGGTTAGGTCAGTTCATCACCCAGATCTTCTTCTTCTGCCTGGGGGAGAGGCTCTTTTCCTCTGCGTAGCCATGGGTCTTACTGTCAGCAGCCTGCCCGACACTGCTGCAGTGATGTTGGTCCCCACACAGGCAAGCAGTCTCCCCAAAACTGCTACGGCGTGGAGTCCATCTTCCATGGGGTACAGACCTCTGAGCCAGGCCGTTTCCATCTCGGGAGCAAGGCTTCTTCTCTTTACCGGACTTCAGCTGGACTTCTCTCTCTCTCTGTCTCTCAGGCACCCACCCACTCCATGTGGGGCACTCAATTCAGTCGCAGGGTGCAAGTCAAGGCCTGTTTCTCCACTAGGACTCCCTCTGGACCACGGCCACTTTCAGGGTATCCACTCGCTTTGGGGCGAGTGGATCTCAGCATTTCCCGTGGGCCCCCATGGGCTGCAGGGGCACCCCTTGCTCCACCGTGGGTCTCACCACGGCCTGCAGAGGCTGCAGAGCTCCGGCGCCTGGAGCTCCCCCTCCTTCTCCACTGACCTTGGTCTCTCCATGTTGTTTTCCCTCACATACTCTCACCTACTCCTCCTCCTCTGGCTAAGGAAAAGTGCGTGCACCCATTGTTTTGATTTCTTCTTAAATATGTTTTTCACAGAAGCGTAACCAACATCTCTAATTGGCTCAGCCTTGGCCGGCAGCATGTCCATCACCTCAGAGCTGGACATGGTGAAGGCTTCGAGAAGCTTCACAGAGGAGCCATCTTTGTGGCCCCCCCCCCCACTAGAAAAACCTGGGCCAAGCTAAACCACGACACATTATAACATGGAGATGGTAGCAGCATTGAGCCCAAGTTCCTGGGTTTCTGGGCCACCATTCAGCTGTCAGCCTTTTGCTGCACCCCATGCCCTTTCAGCAGTTTTGTGAGGTGCAGCTGTTGCAATAGCAAAGAAATCCATCTTTTGCTTTCCAGGAGGTGAGGTGCAGGCTGTGGGAAGATGCAGTGCTACCTGTGCACATTCCATGTGTCCCTCTCTTGCCTGCCTCAGTCCTCACGCTGGTAGTGCAGAACCTGTAAGGTGCTAGCATGGATCTTGCAAGGGCTTGTAGTGCCCTTCCAAAGGTAATTTCTATCAAGTTATGAGTCTCTATCTCCTTGCTTTTTCCCCACTATGCTGGGTGCAGCAATGAAAGTGATGTTTCATTATTTACGCTGCACATATTGGAGAATATGGTACCTGCTGCTTCACCTGGAGAACCCACAAATGACCAACCCCAATGATTCAACCCCAAATTAGTAGTTTGTTCCTGGCCTTATAGAGAGCTTCTTGCATGGAAAGACACTTCAGACTTGGCAAGTTGCTTTGTTTTTTTGCATCCTGGTTCCCCACTCCTGAAAGGAGGAGCAAGAAGGGCTGTGCTTCCACGTGGTGTAAGGAAAGCTGCAGCATGAAAGCCTGTTAAAAATCTCCCATCATCTGCCTTAATCATAAACCAGCTAAAATTCATTAAAGTTTCTTGGCGGCGTCCTGCTTCTTGTTACTAACTGTGGTATTTCCCAGGCATTGTGGCATGAGCTCTGCCGGCAGCACTTTTGCGGCAAGGCAAGAGCCTCTCCTGGCCCTTGGGCTCACACAGGTTGGGAAGCACAACGTGGAGGCAGGATCAGCCATGGCTGTGGGAAGTGTCACCGCTAAAATACAGCATTGTGCAACTGCTGGCACCTCCACTTCCCTCCTTTGCCGACTTGAGCTACAGGATGTCTGTCTGCTTTGCTTTGGCATGCCCAGCAAGCTGCCCTATACCCAGGACTTCTTCCTTCTCCTCCTCCCTTCCAGGAAACCTATTTCAGAGAAGGGTGGAGGGGAGGGAGCAGGAGGAAAAGGGCTGGGGGCAGCGGAAGGGACTGAGGAGGTGATGCACATCCTGGCATATGTGAGTTTTAGCGAACAACAGGTTAAAGTGGGGGCAGTTCAGAAAGGGGGTCCACCACGTTAAAAGGGGAAGGGACCCCATTCCTTCCACCCCTAATCCTTAAGAATTTCTTGTAGAGAGGAGGAGTGACTAAGCTATGAAAGATGGGCTTGTTCCCTTGCCCCACAGCTGAATTTGGAAATTTTAGGGTGAACAGCATGTCAATTGGTGAGGCTCAGTCCAGGAAAGAGCCTCACTACATGCACTGTGGATTGGGCAGCAAACCAGGACTGCACACCTGCATCCATTGTGTTGCTCATCCGGAGATACCTCCTCACATGGGGTACCATCCCATCACCTCCTGGGAATGCCTTTTCTCTCCCCTTTGCAGCATTCAATGGGGCCTTTCCCCCACTGTGTCAACCAGGAATAGCATTCCTGAAAAAGCAAGCCTTGGGCAGGCAGGATCCAGCTGGAAAAGTCTAGCTGTCTGTGGAAGAAGCAGTAAATCTCTGGAAGCTGGAAAGTAGCAGTAAAGAGGAAATGTCGGAGCCTGCAACACCACCTCTGCTGTGCCGGGAAGCTGCTCAGGGCGTGAGCTCTGGAGCCAGCCCCATCCTGGGGAACACCAGTGGTGTGCCTTCTACAAGTGCTATGGTGCTGGCAGGAAAACAGCAGGCTGAGGAGGTCAGCTTTTGGGAAGCAGGTCAAAGTCCATTGCACTGCTGGTGCTGCAGCTTTTTAGATTATTGCTCTTGTTAAAGCAGTCCCCAAAAATTGAAATGGAGAGTTGTGCTGGGCATTCAGAGGGTATCACAACAAGTGATGGCCCCAGCCTCTGCAACATTGCTGTCTGACAGGCTGGGAGCAGAGATCAGTGGGATAACCTGCATGAGATCACAGATATCTACAGCAGAAAAAAATACTGGTATCTATGAGGATGGGCAGCTTAGAGATGAGCGTGATACTGCCATCGGTGGTTGGAGCTCTTCAGGCTCTCATTTTGGCAAACAGCAGTTTTAGGATGGAAGGGGAAGAAAATATCAAGCTTTTATCTAGAACAAGTTGTTTTATTAAAAATGAGATTATTCCAAGCAAGGTACAGCAGAAAGCAGAGTTACTGTGGCAAGCTGACAATGTTTTGTGTCTCTTGTTTTCTTTGCTTTGGGGAGAAAGAGCCTTAATTACATTTTGGGCTTCTTGGTGGTGGGAGGATGTATGGTTTTCATGGAAAAAGTTACTCATCATAGCCTAAACCCTGTTTTCATTAGTAAATGAATGTCATTTTCTCTTAAGAAATCCAGCTGCTATTGGATTAATGCTTCCATTCAGAGGTCCTCCATGCTTTGCTAAAAATGCAAATAGAGTCAGGCAGTGCGGGAGGGATGTGTGATGTTCCTGGGGTGTGTTCAGGATGAAACTGGGAACATCTGGAGTTGGTTCAACTGTCTGTCTTAGGCAGACCTCACTGCTGGGGTGGGTTTGATGCATTAGAAGAGGCTCCATCCCTCTAGCTGATTTTCCCAAATGATTAAAAAATACCTCGAGGATAGCTTGCAGACTGCTTTCGGTTCTGTCGGACATTTTAAGGCAAATTTGATTGGAAAGGAGCTGCTGGTGTCACCCCAACCTTGCCATGGGTGGCAGGAGGTGATGGAGTGGGCACTGCTGAACGTGGAGGGCAGCATGTCAGGGCACAGCAATGTGTCCTTGCAGGGAGAAAACCAAAACAAAAAGGGCTGCAGCGTTTTTTCGTTATCTGTCCCAGCCAGCACAGAAATCCAGACCTTCCTCTGGACCTCTTCTCTCCTAGCAGCTACCAAGAGACCTTTACTTTGAGTGGCATGGATTCATTTGGGGACCTACTCTTTCTCTGAGAATGAAAACACAAACTTTGTTATGCCCTCAGACAATGAACAAGCCATGCCAGGCTGGATTTGGGTAACTTTCTGCGAAGCCGCAACCTACCTTATTTGGAGCTGGACTTGAGCACAGATCGGCATTCGTGACTTTTCTCCATAGCCAGTATTTGGAGAACCTCAGGCTGGCCCCAGTGCAGGAGGGATGAGGGACTGTGCCAGTGGGGAAGTTGTACTGGTTGCTGTGGGAGAAGTGTTTAAAAGCTGATTACTTCGGTGGCAAACCAGGGAAAGGCGCAAAGATTTCCCTCCCTCTCCAGGAGCTGGTGGGGATTTTCTCCCTCTGATACTGGAACAGCCCTGAGAGTAGCTTGCCCTGTGAGTTTGGAACAAATGATGTGTGTTTGCCCCAGTTTCGATGGCAGTCTTGGAAAAATCTTGTGGCTGGGACTGGTAGAAATGAGCAAGGAAGAAACCACCAGCTGAGCTCCCAAGAGGCAAAGCTAGGCTCCCATCGACAGCCTGTCTTGCAGATCCCAGTCCTCCTGTGTTCACTGTTGTGCTTGCACAACTGGAAACTTTGCACTTTTCAGGAAAAAAACACTGCTTTTTTTTTTTTTTTTTGGTAGTCATATTCCCTTTTTTAAGATGAATGGCTTCAAGGATTTAGGACATTCAAAATTAAATTGATATTTGAACAGGTGCTTCCAGCATTTCATAACAGTGATACTGAATTCTTAAGGGTTTGGGGTTTTTTCCAGATGTTTATATTTTTTTCCCCACTCTCTTATGCTTTTAAATGGAACGGGGATGTCACAGAGAACACAATGAGTCCTGCTGGAAATGCTCTAGTTTGAGTTCCTCTCAGTGACACCTTCCCTGCTGTAGTGCCGTGTATATGCTCCCATCTTCTGCTGCCATTCCCAGCCCCTCCCTGAAAGAGAAAACAGTGAGGAAGTCAGTCACAAAACTTCCCATTGTTTGTACATAAATATTCCAGTGGCTGAGTTGATATGCAGAACATCTCCTCCCACATTTGGAGTGTGTTTTTTGTCCTTGCCCTGGGTCAGTCCTGTGTGTTGGTGTGGACGTGTGGGTGTGCTGCCCTTCTGCTGTTGGACAGTGTGGGTGAGGCAGCAGAAGGCCTGGAGGCCTCCAAAAGTGGTGTGGTGGTGCCTTGACCTGAATTCAGGCCTTGTTCCACGTCAGTCGCTGTATTAGGACATTAAGGAAAGCTCTATGTGCTAGCGGAACAGTAGGTCTGTTTGACTGGAAGCGGAAGCCTGACTCTGGATGGGAAGTAGTGTGCATGCAAGACTTGTGGGGAAAAATTCTCCCACTTTCTGTTTGTACCTCACAGAGAAATGAAATGGAGTGATAAGAGCCCGCTGGAAAGAGTGAGTATTGGCGCTGATCCTAACTTCTGTTGAAAAACTCTCCTAAAAACCTCAGTGTCACATATCTTTCTGCTTGGGTAAGGTGGAGCCTTCCATCTAATAACATAATAAAATAACTCTTGGGAAAGAAGTCACCTGTAAGAACTGGAAAGGGCTTTGCACATCCCCAGAATGAGTGGTCTTCTCATAAAGCAGGAAAGATCATATGGCTCATGATCTGTGGGGCACAAAGCATGTTGTAGGGGTGGGATGACGGATAGAAAGGATGTTCTTGTACATTTTCAGGAAGATAAAAAGCAAGTCTTCTGCTCCTGGCTGAAAATTGCCAGTCTGGGCCTGATGTGGCTGGAATAGTGGGTAACCCTTGCTTCCCTCTGTTTTCTCTCCAGCTGGCTGGAGGAATCATCCTGGGAGTGGCCCTGTGGCTCCGCCATGACTCGCAGACAACAAATATCCTGTACCTGCAGCTGGGGGACAAGCAGGCCCCCAACACCTTCTATGTCGGTGAGTAGGTGTGGAGGTGCTGGTGTTGCTGCTTGGGTGTTGTGCCCAGGGTGGGCTGCAGAGTACCCAAAAGCAGGGCAGAAAGCTCCAGGTGAGCAACAAGGAGGTCACAATAAAAATACCTCCCCGCTACCCTTATACTCTCCAAAGTATCTCCTGCTGTGCCAGCCAAAGCCTTCCATAAATGCTGGCTGTGGCCCAAGCATGGAGTCCAAATCCACATCAGCTAAAAATGCAAAAAGACGTGTTGCAGTGTAGTGGGTTTTCTCCAGAGCACGTTTGGGAAAGAGGGGGGACTTCTTGGAAGCGTGTCTTGTTTCCCATCCAAAGGGATGTAAAAGTAGCCGCCAGAGTGCCTGGCAGTAGAAAGTGAAGCTTGGTGAGCATGTGACTCATGTTCTCCAGGAGGGGCAGGTGGAGCCTCTGTGCAGTGTGGTTAAGCTTAGCGTGATTTTTGTTAATTTGACAGCATGTTGGCTTGCTGGAAGCTGAAACCCCCTGTTTTTCCCCTGTTCTCCAATGATCCCTCACAGACAAGGGGGAGCAGCCTGCAGAAGGGGCTGGCTGCCAGGCAGGAGCTGGCTTGGACCACAAGCTGACAGGGCTGGGAACATTGTCTGATCTGATGTCCTGTTCTCACCTGTAGCCAAAATTACTTTCTGGAAAGGGCTTTCCTTTGCGTTTCCCTGCTTGCCCATGGAACAGCATGCCTGAGCCTTCTCCTTGGCTTATAGAAGATTCTCTTGCTGTAAATAGCTGTGGGTTTTTCTCTCCTGCTGTCTCTCCTCTTCTGCCCCACACCCAGAGCTCTATATACAGCATTTCCTCTTTGTAGATCTTATTTTTAAAAACAGAAAAGGGAGCTCATAAGAAGTTAAACTCTCTCCTTTCCAGGAACCATTCCAAACCTCTACTTCTTTTGGGGAGCTAACAATTGATACATCCCTAGTTAACACTTTGTCCCCAAACCTGGGGGATCTGGAGCATGGGGCAGGGTCCTTCGCTCCTGCCTGTTGAGCATCTTTTACTCTTCCACCCCTTTTTATTTTGTCTTTGTCCTTGATCTTTGCTGTTCAAAAGGCAATGGGGAAGGACTGTGGGTCCCACTACCATACTGACTTTCCGACACCCGTGAACAGCCCATGATTTGAGGCTGGCTGTCTTTTTAAAGTTATATTCAGCAACAGATTGGCCTGGATTCCTTCTGGCAGCTGTAATTTCCATGGAGGAATAACAGCAGAGCATTTTTTTCAGTTGCTGCCTTTCCCAGCCAGACCTCTGGAGTCTGAAGGCTGGGATTTCTTTTTGCTTCCCCGCCACCCCTGTCCCCCCCATTTTTCCTTTCTCCTACCACTGATACTCGCTCCATTTTCTCCTCTGGCATGCAATATACACATGCACACAATGTTCCTGCTTTCAGGAATGGGAACCTCTCTGGGCTTGGCCTCCAGAGCTCTGTTGTTTTTTTTTCTTTGCAAACCACTTTTTGGTGTCTGGCACAGGGCGCTGGTCCCGGGATTTGTCAGGAGGCTTTTAAAGGCCAGCCAGGCTTTGCTGCGGCACTGCAGGACAGGGGGAAGCAATAAACACTGTCAAAGGAGGAAAACTTCCATCATAGGGTGTGTACTGAGTGAGAAGGGGAAGTAGGAAAGCAGGGATTTGGTGTCACCTGCTTTCTTTCTGTGTCCTTTCCCCTGCCCCAAAGATGGAGCTGTTTCTTAAAGGCTATTTTTCCAGGGTGTCTGTGTGTTATGGGAGAGGAAAAGTAATGAATACAGCTGGTTGGTGCGGGGGATTTGTGGGCAGTGGGGAAGTGTGAGAGAAGCTGTGGGGAGCAGAGAAGTTACAGGGTACCAGGCATGATGCTTCAGGCTGCAGCAGGAGGAGAGGAGCAGTCCTTGCCCTCAGCTCCCAGACCAGACCATCACAGCAGCCACGCTTGCAGCCCCCAGAGCACAGGCAGCTGTTTCCCAGCTTGCCTTTCCAGGGAAGGAGCTCTTGTGGGCTGGGGTTTCCCACAAGCACTTTTTTTTTTTTTCACTCCTCCCCAGCACTTTGGCACTGCATCCAATTGTCTTGTGGGCTGGCTTGGGAGGTTATTAAACGGGCCCTTGTTCATGGGCTTTTCCTCAGCACGGCATGCAAACCATCTGATCCCATAACCACTTGTTGCACTCTTGGCTTTTGGCACTTCGATTTTGGCTGTGGAGCCAATGGTCCAGCAAATGCTTTAACTGCTTCAACACTGTAAAGACCAAGCAGTACCAGGGATGGGAATAGCTGGAGCATCTTAGTTCTATGCTTTCATAACTATAAAGGAAAATACTTGTTCTTCATCTGAGCTTTGCTTATGGTCTGATACGCGCTTATTTACTTTATTTGAAGTTCAGAAACCAAAATCTTTTCTTGCTCTTGGATAACACTGTGTCTGGAATGCTTTGTCTGTCTGGAGGCTGGGAAGGTGTTGGTCACAAGGCCGAGAGCATCCTTCAGCATAGCTAGAGGCATTGATAAGTTGCTAATAGCTGGTTAACCACTTCCCAGATATTTACTGATCCTACACATAAAGTACCATTGAAAAAACCCTAACAAACAACAAAACTGTGATTCAGTGTGCAGTGAGAGCCCATAGAAGAAGGCTGAGCTGGTCTCTCTCTGCAAATACCAATACAACCTGGAACAGTTCTGATCTCTCCACAGTAAGTCAGTGCTGTGGTGTCACTGATTTTTAAGAGCCCCTGGGGATCTTGAAGAGGCAAGTGACACTGGACTTAACTGCTTTTGCCCTTTCTTGGTGGGGTGACAGTGGGAGGAAAAAGCCAGGTTCCCCATCCTTCAAAGATTTGGTTATTGTGATGCCTGGAGATGGCTGCTGTGGGTGAAATGCTTTGAGGAGGGCAGGGACAAAAGTTTCAGTTCATGTTTGCCTTAAATCCACACCCCAGGATTTCACGCTTCCCTGTTGTTGGGCTGGCTGTGCTCTGGGAGCACCACTGGGTGCTTGTCCCTGCAGCTGCCCTTCCTGTGCTTTCCCTCAAGCTGCCTGGTGAGGAATGGAGGACAGCAGCCGGATGGTCTCGGCTTCACTCTCTCCTGCCAGATCCAAAATAGGAAATCTGCCTCCAGCTGCTCACAGCAAGTGACAGGGCAACACGACCTGTGGCTCTAATTATATCGGCCCTGGGAGCGGGGCCAGCCACAATGAAGAGTGCAGAAGCATCCTGAGGTGGGGTGTGGTTTTTCACGTAGCTTTTGGGGTCAGGAACGGGTTTGCTTATCTTCTGTCTAGGTGTTTTGTGTTTTGTTAGTAAATCCTCTACTAGGCAGTGTCTCCTCCCTGGAGCATGGTGGCACAGGGGAGGGATGTGAGGTTTTGGACAGGTTTACAGCTGTGGGGTAAAGTTGTCCATCAAGGCTGCTGCCATTCCTGCCTTTCCCTGCCATCCTTCTGGGTGTCACTGCCCCAACAGAAAGGCCAAGAGGGGTTTTTTTAGGTGGGGGAGTTCCCTAGATACCAGGTTTATGGCTGTTGATCTGGCTTCCAAGCTGGTCAGGCAGCAAAGCCTGAGAGGAGGGAATGGGGGGACAGCTGAGGGCAACAATGGCTTGGGACTAAGCTGGTGAATGTGCTTATGAGTGCTGCCAAGGCATGGAGGGTACACCGGGTAACAGGAACACAGGCTCTCTAGACAGGTGAATCAGACGGTCTTTGCCATCTTCCTCGGAACAAATACAATCCAGGATAATGAGTTCTGCCTTGGAAACAGGTTCAAGCTGCTTTTCACGCAGACTGGTCTAGAATAAATGGGCCAGAAGGCACAGGGAGACTTTGAAGTCTTTCTTACAAATGAGCACATATCTGAGTTGAACTGCAGCTGCTCACAAGCTTTCATGGGTGTCTTCAGGATTTTGGAAGTCCTGTCATGAGGTTTTGCTGGGCTCAGGGGAATCTGACCTTTGCAGAGAGGAGAGGCTGCTGTGGGAAGTGGCAGTAGATGGGGATGGGGACTTCTCTCTGAGATTTCCCCAGGTTTATCCATTGTCCTTACAGCACGTGAGGATGCTTTGGCCACTCTTGCCATGCGTCCCAGATATGGCCAACAGTGTAGAACATCCCAGCCCATCACCCAGAGAGATTTGCATTGGCTAAGTGGTCATGGAGGAGCTATCCCTTCCATCCTTAACAGCAGCTTAATTAGCCTTTTCAGGACTACCTTGGATAAAAAGCAGTGATTTCTGGGGTTTTGGGGTTCTGGGTTTTTTTTTTTTTTGTTGTAGGGTTGACTGTGCAGAGCCTCCAGTGTGTTGCAGAGGCTCTAGAGGTCACCAGTGCTACAGTGGCTGTGGAGCCACCATGAGCAATGAGAAGGTCTTGGTTTCTGTTCCTGCTGCCATCCTTGTCCCCATCCCTCTGGAAATGTTAGGCATCTTCTAGGGATGGTGCCGACTTCCATACATCGTGGGGTTAGACTCAACGGTAAATCTTTTGGTAAACTTGTGAAAGGGCTAGAGAAGTGCCTGAGGGTTCTGGTCTGTAGGTTCTGTAATAAACACCAGTGAAAAACTACCTTCAGTTTTGGCATGAGGCAGTGCAGGGATCCCTGTGGAATCACACAGCTGGTTCAGGACTGGTTTGTTCTCTCACCCATTCGTGCTCTACTCTGTCAAAGCTCCCTGTGTCGTAGATTTTCCAGCAGACACATGAGCTGTGGCCAGGCTTGCGTGCTTGGCAATGGAAACCAAGGTTTGCATTTGGCCTTGAACCACGCCGAGCAAAATGGATTATTTAAAAAATAATATATGTGTGCATTTTTAAAAATAGAAGTACATGCATTTTTCTGTCTTGGAAATAAACTTTCTTACCATTAAGGACAATTTAATTATTTAGTCCCTTAAAGGAAAAAAAACAAAAGCTGAGATTTACTTGTTCTAGATTTTCCTCTAATCACTGTCAGATCAACTCCTTAATACTGGAATTCTTTTTAAAATAGTAGTTTTAAGGCAAAAAACTTTTTAATACTTTCCTTTCTGGCTTACACCATGTATCTGATAGTACAATTTTTTTTTTAATATTCTTATCACAGAATTCAATTTCTATTAAAAAGCAACATGCTATTTCATTGCATTTCCATTTAATTTCCATCTAATTGTAATTCATTCTATCTTCTTCATGAGCAACCCCTGTGGTTCATTTATCCTGCAAACTAAAACTGGTTATGACTTGAAAAATAAATTGGTACCATTGGGTTATTTTAGGTTCAGATCTATCCAACTACACCTAATGCAGTTGTTCTTTTCCTTTGTCCCTGCCCACTGGCTTTGCTACCCTGGGCCTGTGTGAGAGGTGGCTTCTTGCTCTTCAGAGCTCTTTGACCCTGTAGCTTTGACAGTTTTCCTTAGAAAACCTGCACTGTGTTTAAAGCATGCAAAGCCTACAAGGAATCCTCTGGTGGGATTTGTACTCTGTTAGTGGGTGAGAGCTGAGGGCACACAGAGGTGCCCAGAAGTGCTGTAGGCTGAGGCAGCAGAGGATAGGCCAGCATATTCCACCCTGGCTCTCTGGTGCTGTGACACCATTGTCCATCCCAGTCCTGGACATGTGCCATAGACTTCCTCCCAGCTTTTGCAGGCATGCTAGCTTTACAAAATTTGAGTCTCCTTCCAGTGTTTCCTGGGTAAGCAGAGGAGAAGAAACCTGACTGTGGCATCTGTATGGAGTGGATTTGGGTACAAGTGTGTGCACATGAGGACATTCTTTGGGGCTTTCCCCTCCACCCCATTGTTTTTCTGACAGAGGGGTGCCCGTGGCTTCTTCTTGCCTTGTTCTTGCAGATGAGGGCAGCATGTACAGGCTTTCATCTTCCCGTGAGAGCTCTCCATGCTTTGTGACCTTGTTACTCCATCTGGAAGTCATTAGCAGCTACAGAGCAGCAATGTTTTCCTTGGGAAAGGGGGTGGAAGGGAATGGAGGGGCTTCCCACTTGTCATCTTCCAGCAAACCCTCTCTTTTTCCAGCCCCCCTTTCTCTCACTCCTTTCAAGAAAGTACTGCCAGCTCTGCTGGGCCAATTCCACCAGGGAACTGGACAAAAATATCTGGGACACCCTCTTTGCTGGCTGGCTCATGCAGCCAACTTTTTCCTGCCTCAACCCTGCCCTGGAGGGACTTTCCACTCCCTGCCTGTATCATGCCCCCAAGCTGCAAGGAAGAACATCATGGTCATTTCTTTGGCTATGGGAAGGGTGTTCTTCCACAATGGATGGTGTGGGGCAGGAGGGAGTCTCTATACCCTTGTCTGATGGTCCCACCCTTCCCTGCAGCAGCAGTGGTGATGAGCCCAGGGATGTTCAGAATTTCCAGGTCAGAAGCAACAACAGGGAGGCACTGAAGCCTCCCTCCTTTCCTCAGAGGCTTGCAAAACTCTTGGATGTTCAGTTTTCCCGCAAGAGCCTGTTGGGAGAATAAACATCTCTCTTTCCTCTGCTTTCAGCCCCTTTTTAAAACCCATCCCGTGGGGAGGGCAGGCACAGCTTGGAGAGCTGCCTGGCCTTCCCAGGAAGCATGGTGGCCTGCTGGGGGCGTATTTCTTACTTGATTTCTTTTTTGTCTTTTGGAAATATTACCATGGTGACCTGGGGCAAATGACTGGTTTGCATTAGCCTAATGAGTTAAAGCTGCTGAGAGAGGATTGAAATCAGGAGAGAAGTAGGGTGCTGTCCAGGAATGTCCATACCTGGAGCTGCACAGCATCTCTGATGGGGATGGTGGGGCATGGGAGGAGAGCTGCCCAGGGCTGGCCTGCTCCCTGCTTGTTTTAAAAAGATGCTCCTGTGCTTGTTCCTCCTTTTATTTGTTTTTTCATCGTGTCCTTTTTAAAAGACTGTTTATTTCTTCTTGTTTTCTTTACTTCTCAGCAGGGACAGGACATGGGTTTTACAACCCTGCAGGCACCAGCTATGCTGCATTAATGCCAAAGCAAGTACTGACACTGAATACTGTCTTTTTCTCTCCCTTCTCTGCTCCCAGAACTAAGCATCATGCTTCCTACCTGGCCTGCAGTAAAGGGCCCTCCATGGAGGGATCATCTGCTTGAGATGGGAGCTAAACTGGCCTCTTGGCTGCTTTTTTTCCCTTTCCCACCTAGCACCAAACCGAGAGAAGCGCTCAATTAGTATCAGTTCCCTGGCTCTGATGTTTGAGCCCAAAGCAGCATACTCCCTGTTTGTATTGGGGAAAGGAGGACAGTGTTTGGTCCACTGCTGCTTTTTCTGATCATCATGTCCTGATGCTCTTGAGTGAAGAGATCATATCGTGGTTCCTGTGCTCCTGCTTTGAATTCAGATGAGGAGGTGAATCTGGGAGTGGTTGGACTCTTTCCTAAAGCTTTCTGTTCTAAGGCTCCATCTCAAAAGGAGGTAGAGGACTCCAGGCAGTATTGACACCACTCCTCTGACTTCCTAACTCCAAGATACAGGTCCTGAGGCTCACAGCTTGCTGTGGTGGGTAGCTGGTTAAGTGTGGCAGTTGTAGCAATCTTTCTTGCTGTTGCCTTATCAGAGGACCGTGCCATAGGGTTAGAAATCACAGTGCAGTGTTGCTTAAAGATGTAGAGGTGCTGTGGTACCATGAACACCTGTAAGTGATTTGCTCACTGTACCTGGTGCTGCAGCTCCAGCTGTTCCCAGTACTGCTGCTGTGCAAGGGGGCAGCATGGCTGTAGGCACTGCAGATTGCAGTTTATACCTCTCTCATTTTACTTTTTGTTTACAACAAACAGCGCTTCTTTTTGTAAAATCCCTGAGAAAGCTGCAGAAAAAATGAGCTGGGAAGTGTCACATGAAAGGCAGATGGAACTTTGCTCATGCCAAATTGTGCCAGTTCGGGTGGAGCATTTTACTCAAGAGTTCCTCACCCAGGAGAGGATTTTGGGGGTTAACCAGTCACTAATGCTTACACAGAGGAGGGGGGAGGCTTGTGAGGAGTTTCCTCTGACTTTAAGGGAATAATGTGCCATTCAGGGTGGGGATGACAGGTGTCTTGCTCACAGACACAGAACCCAAAACCACACTAGGCGTCATCATCCCTGTGTGCCAGGAACGAAAGCTAAGATGTGTCAGGCTGCTTTCTGGGAAAAGGGCTTGGTCATTCCAGTCTGTGCCGTGATTACTGTGAAATAGTCCCCTAGCTGCCTGGCACTCTGTCTGGAAGTAGAGACCCCCTCCACTAGCCCCTTGAGGGCAAGGATGGGTATGGGAAAACAAACACCATTCAAAGCATGTGGTTGAGCACTTGGATTGCCTGCCTTTGCTTTCTCAGCCTTCAGCATGGCCTTTCTGTGGAGAAACACTGCTGGCATTCCTCATACAAGATGCTATTGTTGCAGTAAGTATTTTGTGCTTGTTTTTAAATAAACTCTGGAGCAGAGTCCTGCTCTGCTGTCTCCCAGGAGAGGCTGTCGTGCTCTAGCTCTTGGTAACAAAAAGCGACTCCATAATGGCCGCTTGTTTGTGCCTGGGAATGAAGCTGGCCTTTATTCCAAAAACCTTCCAGGGCTTTCTTGTGGTTTGCTGAGATCAGGCCAGTCATCACTGCCCTCTCCCCCGCCTGGCTGAGCATTCCTGCTGCTCCCACTGCACCGGTCGCATCCGCTGGGTTCCGGTCAGGAAGCTGCACGTGGTGCACATCTTCTTCCCTCCCCTCCTTTCCTTCTTGCTGTTTCCTCACTTGACAGCAGTGCTGGCTCTGCTGAGGAGCTGGTGAAGTGACAGCGGGGAGAGAAGCAGGAAGCCAGGACCTCACTTGACAGTCCAAGGTCTGCACAGCCTGCCTGGGGTGGGAGTTCAGCAGGTCAGGATTGGTTTTGTTTCTTTGAAGCTGCCAGAAATCCCAGCAAGGAGCAAGTACAAAGGTCACTGGAAAACTTCTCTGAAACAGCAAATGTCTGTATTTCCTCTTAGTCTCCTCCATCAGCTGAGGTTCTCAATGGGCCTTCATTTTGTACTTCTCAGAGTAGAACTTCCCTACTAAATGAGAACCAATGAGTCCTACAGAACCAATGAGTCCTGTGTTTTCTTGATGATCTTGATACCAGAAAAACATTTTTTACAGTGAGAGAAATCATTCACTGGAAAAACTTCCCAAGGGCCATAGTAGAGTCCCTATCACTGGAGGTTTGTGAGATACAATTGACCAGGGTTCTTGATAATCTCACCTAGGTTCTCATTTTCACAAAAAGTTTGACCAGGTGATCATTTGAGGTCCCTTCAACCTGGGCTGCTCTGTGACTCTGTGATCTCCTGACAATATTTGTTCAGCCCAGAAGGTGCCTTCTGTTTATTTTGAAAAAATTGAGAAGAAAATCTTCTGTCCATGGTGACCTGGTCAATGGAGTCCCACATCATGCTGCTTGGTCTCCAAATGTCCTGCATCTGCTTGTTACCCATCTTCCAGGGTGGTTAGCACAAATAGTGACTTCTCAGATGTGGAAATGAATTGCCCCCAGCTCAGCTTTGTCTTCTTTCTTCTGTCCTAGTGGGAGAAGAAGTCAGAAACTGACTCAGTGATGAGAAAAGTTGGTTTTCTGACTTGTGATGAAGACTCTTCAGTTGAACTACCCAGGGCTTAAAATAGAAAAATCTGCCCAGTTTGGGTTGAAAACTCAAGCCAGCAGTGTCACTGGTACAAGCTGGAGTGGCGAGGGCTGGTTATTAGGCATTAGCAGCTTCTGGTGATAGTGAGCAGACCGTGTTTTGGGACACCACTGCTGGTATGTAATTTCTTGTGGACAGCAGTTATGCAGCGTCTGACAGTCTCCATCAGTCTCTCTGGGGCTTGGCAGGTGTCCAACAGACAGCCTTCATTGTACAGGATTTATTCATGCCTTCCCACCACCTCCAAGCCCTCTGGGGCCCCTTTGTCCCACACACAGCTCAGCCTACTGCTTGTCACGCTGTCTCCCTGCCCAGCTGCCACAGCTGTGGCAGCTGCTCTACCTTGTGTCATTTCCAGCCATTGGGACAAAACCTTCCTTCCACTTAAGGCAGGCGCACAAAACTTTATCTGCTGGACTGTTCTTTCTGAGAACCCTCGTGGGAGGTTTCTTTTGCATGCTTTTCCTTTCTTTTCACACCTCCACCTAAGGAGGTGTCTTATCCCCATTTGGGGAGTTTCAAGGATGCAGCTGCCTGTTGGGTTTTTGTGGCTCCTGGGCGCTGCTGAAACCCCTTCAGAACACATCAGGAGGTGCAACTTGCGCCTCCGGCCCCCTTTGTTGACAGTCTTGCCGCAAGGATGTTGGTGTCTCCAGCCACAGCTCCCGTCAGGTTTTGTGAAGAGGGGCCTCCTGCGGGGTCAGTGTGCTCCATTGTGGCACTTCCCTTGCAGCTGGCTTCCTCCCTGCAGTGCCTAAAAATAGAGTGAGCACGGTGCCGCTGAGAAACACCAGAGAGTCCCAGCGCCAGCGCTGCTGGGGTGGCGTTTCCGTCGCTGTCTCGTTCCAAGTCAGCCCTTGCATCGGCGCTTGTGCTGCCGGTGGGTTTTGTTTTAAAGAGGGAAGAAGCGGGAGCCAAAGTGCACCCTTTCCCAAGTCTGGGGCATCTGTAAGGGAATTTTAAACAAGTGGAGATAGTTATTGTGTGTCTGGTGTTTTAGAGAAGGGTTTACTTGACTTGACTCTGCTCTCAGTGCATGGCCTTTAGACTTTGCACTTTAATTATCAGAAGATTGTTTAAAAGCTACAGAGATAAGAAAAACCTTAAACATCATGAGCATGTACAAACACTTTTATTCTTGAGGTCTGTTTATATATTAGGGCTGTTTCTAAAGGAGAGCAGACAGTCTGATTAATAAGTGTAAAACATTTTCACTCATTGAAGGGATGTGTCTCCCAACAGCTAGTAAGATTCACTGTATTGCTGTTACCTCTGGGATGCCCCATGTTCTTTTATCCTCATAATGATTTTTTTTCACTGTCCATTAGAAATAGTGACTGCAGTCTTACCTGATTTGTAATTATTTGGTTATTTTTTTGCATCTATCAAATTGCTTTTGAATGTAAAATCTACTTAAAAAGTAGTAGAACCACAATATTTGAGAATGTTAGTTAACCAAAAATGCACTAAATATAAGGGATATACCAGGAGAAAGCTGTGTCAAATTTAACTGAGCTGGTAGTGTTTGGCTGAGTAATCACTATGGCTTCACCAGTCTCGTGGTTGGTGAGACCATGGTGATTACTCACGGCAGCAGACTTGAGCCTTGAGCTAAGCTCTTGTTTCCTGAATGAATAAACTTTTATTCCTCTGTGTTCTGAACCACTCCTGATGCCTCATTTCAAGCTTTGAACTAGTTATGGCGCAAGTTGCCTGTGCAGATTCAATAACTTAAAGTAAAAAATGTCTTCACAGTGGAAGAACCTACAACAAAAAAAAGTGCTAGATTTTATTAAGTGAGATGCTTAAGTAGTACTTTCCCCTTGGTTTTGTGGTTCATCTGCCTTTAAATGTTAGCCAGATAAACATTTGTATGATGTTTAATATAAATAAGTCATGTGCCTTACTGTTTATTTTACAATATATGCTAACTAATAATTTTCATCTCTGCTTAAATATTTAAAACAGCATACCAGGCGGGGGAACTCCTTGCTACAGCTCTGAGGATGATGTAGAACCCTTGTCTTGCCTCCTACATCCTCTGCTGAGTGATTCTCTCAGCATTTCCTCTGATTTCAGAGGTGATGGAGTTATTAAAGTTCCAGTGTTGGCAGTTTCAAACACTCTGAGACCCAACTCAAGTATGCTGTGTTCTACTATGTCTGCTGCCACTTCTACTCACACCTCCTCAGCCTTCATTCTGCACATCCATAATTATCCGCCCCAGGAGCCAGAATGTCCAGCCAGGCATGAGGATGCGGCTGGACCAAGCTCTGCAGTAATGGGTCTGCCTCTCACTCTCCCCTGCAGGAATCTACATCCTGATCGCAGTTGGAGCTGTCATGATGTTCGTGGGATTCCTGGGATGCTACGGCGCTATTCAGGAGTCTCAGTGTCTTCTGGGAACGGTAAGAGACAAAGCTTTGGAAGTCACTTGAAACCCTGATTTCCCTGCTGGATGGCACATGGCTGTGCTTCCCTTGCTGGAGTCTTTTCCAACAAGCAGGACTGGGAGGATATGTGAGCACGTGGGTGGGAACTAGGTGACCTCTACAATGAGCAAGGCAGTGCTGTGTGGCCGAGGGCATCTCTGCCCAGCCTGTGGAGCTCTGGCTGAGCTGGCAGGTGTGCTGCAATATCCTGCCTGTGCCTGGTTGCACAGGTGAGAAGGGGTGAGATTAGCAGGATTCTTAGAGTTCACATATTCTCTATTATATATGAACCCCCACCTTGCATTTTCCCCCCACCATGGTCTGGCTGTCTTACCAAACACCCACTAAACCCTCTTTCTTACCTGGTGTCCCCTACATCTTCCCTTCTCACTCCATTTCAAGGCTGCCTGTAGCAATTCTAGTTCTTTTAAGGAATCGTCTACTATTTTTATCTGAACAAGGAAACAGCAAAGACTTTCCATAATTTTTTAGTGAGAACATCTAGGTACATCCTGGAAAATCCATTACTGAAGTGCTACGGGCGTCGTTGTTGTGAGGCAGCAGCTCAGGATTCCTGGCACAGGATAAGCTTACTTGGATAAACTCTAGCCACACCAAAAGCCTTTACCTTGAGGGCAAGGGAGATCCATTTATTTAAAGCAAGTTCTCACATGTGGTTCAGCTTTAAACTTGATGCATAAAAAATAAAACTGGAAGGGTAAAACAATTTTTATTTTTTTTTAATTGGAATGACTTTCTAGCACTTGGCTTCATTGGGTTGGAGGATTCTTGGTGGCAGTGTAGCAACTCATTGGTGTGGACTCAGTTTGGACAGAGGGAAATGGATCTGCTTTCCCTCACTCTTGCAGACGACTTCACCTCTGGTTGCTGCTGATTCCCAGTAATAAGAGGATGCTTTTCCCCAAAGTTGATAAAGCGCTTCTGAATGTCAGTAGATGGGAACACCAGCAGGAATTTCCCAGCTACTGGGAATAGGAGAAGCCTGCATGGAAACCTACAGGGGTTGTTGTAGCACAGTCTGGTAGCTTTGGATTTTTATTTCGTTTTGTTAATGCAACTGATTACAGACCCTGAACTACCACTCACTCCCCCTTGAAGCTAGAAAGAGAATTAGAAGGGCAGATGGTACAACGTACCTTAGGTCTGACAGGGAAACCGGCTGCTCTGGCTGAAATTAGCAGCTCTAGCTGCTGAGTGCTGCCCATGTTTGCTCACACCTTGGCTTGCCAAGAAAAGCTTGGAGACGCCCCATGAGGATGCTTTCCGCTGGCCAAGGCGCCCACTGTGTTCCAAGGACATTTCCAGGCGGTGTCCTCAGGGTGTTTCAGGGAAGCAGTCGCGCTCCCCTTTCCTGCACCAGCTGAGGGAGTGACTCTGGGCTTTCTGCAAAAGGGAAAAGTATGAGGAAGCTCCATGCTATCAAAATCCTGTGCTAAAGGTGACGTAGAAGCTGAGCAGCAAGACATGAGGAAGATAGAAGGGAGCCACTTGGCACTTCCATGGGCTCTGCTCCCTGGAAAGGGCCTGGGACACAGCCAGCTGCCTGGCCAGGAACACCACTATGTTCCCTAGCATCGAGCTGCATCTCTTGCCGTTCTGCAGCCAACTTACAGAAGCACTGAGTCTGTTGGAAGTTGTACCTCCAAATCTGGGATAAACAAACCATCCTTCACTACAGGGTGACCACTGCAAGAGTGAGCCCTAGTGCTTAACGAGACTTACAGTGGCATTGCACCCACAATTTAGGGTGATGTGAGTCCTTGGGGGGATGTGGGATCCAGTCCTCCAAAGATGTTCCTACAAAATCAGAGATAGATAGATGTTTACATAGGAGTTAGTTGTTCAGGAACTGGACAAGGATGTTGGAAGTCCTTTCCTGCTGTCAGGTTAATAGTTTTGTTCCCATTTTGCTGATAACCCTTTGCTTTTGCATGTGAGAGCAGATCATGGCAACATTCTGGAAACTCCTGTTTCCTCACTTGTTGGAGAAAATGTCCTGAATTTGTCTTGAGCAGAGACTGCTCAGGAGCCAGGGGCTGTTTTCCCACCCTATAGTATTACTTGAATGACTTTCCTCAACTGCATTCATCTCTTTTGCTTCTTGACTTCCATGGCAACTGTCCCACTTCGGGGCTTTTCCTCTTTTCCCATCACAGAGGTGATGTTGTCTGCATATGGTGCATGCCTCTCTGTGGCTTCTCATGTGACCCTGATGAGTTTACAGCTTCCCATTCCCAGTCTAACAGACCAACTACCACGTGTTCCTGCAATCTGAACAAAAAGATGGAGGAGTCTTTGGGGGGATAGCAGGGAGGACTGCTGGAATTGCGCAAACAGGGTGGGACTGTGGGAAAATGTCAGTGTTAGTATTTATGCAAAAAGCTGCAGTAGCCTTGCAGAACTGTGGATGCCAGAGAGCTGGCCATAAATCACACCCTGACACCCCTGGCTCCTCGGCAGCTGAAATGTGCTTTTAACCTTGCACTGGCAATTCATGTCCTTGGAGCATTTGTGGCAGAGCAGAAACCTTGTCCGGATGGTCCTGCAGGTGTGTGAAGAGGAGCAATGTATCTCGTGGTACACAGGGCATCTTCATCCCTGCCAGTCCCTTTGTGGGAAAGGCTTTGCTAATCCCTGCTCAACTGTCCAAATGGGAAGTCTAGACATGGGGTGGCATGTGATGAATTACAGGAAATTGTGCTTGGGCTAAGTGCATGTATGAGAGATAAAATGGTTTGATGGCAAGATGGCACCTTGCTCTGTTCTCTGTCAGTACAAGTGCTGCTCCATACCTCTCCCCACCTAACTGCTGTAGATACATTAAGGATCCCTCTTGTGATTTGTCTTTGCAGTTCTTCACTTGTCTGGTGATCCTGTTTGCCTGCGAAGTTGCAGCTGGAATTTGGGGTTTTGTCAACAAAGACCAAGTAAGACAACTCTGAAACCTGTGTTTGTGGGACTGGGAGGCTGGGTCAGAACAGCAGCAGATCTCAGCATGAGCTGTTTTGCTCACAAACTGCTCCCAGACTGAGTAACAGGGGCTTGGATTAGTGGTGTGACCTGGGCAGGCTACCTCACTCCTCTTGGCCAAGCTGTTAAACTTTAAATGTGAGCACTTGACAGTAGCAGCTGCCCCTTAGGGTATGTAGTGCAATGTCTCGAATAAAAATAACCTGTCTGGCAAGGGTCTCCTCCGTGCTGCCACACTGTCAGTCACAGAGGGAGTTGATTCATGCATGAAGTTGTGAAGGAAAGCCATCTGCATGTTCTCAGTGCCAGGGAACAAAGAGCAAATCCAGCCGTGTAGTGCCAAAGGGAGGGAATACCATACAGGGAGAGCCTGCATTAACGGGATTGCTTGGTGCTTCCTGCTCGTCTCCAGTATCACATAACCTGCTTCAGACCGTTTGTCTGCCAGCACTGGGCTTGCTGTGACCCATATGCTGTGCACACGTGAGGGGTACAAGTCCTGTGTCTGTCCCAGGCACTGTGCTAGGAACTGCTTAGATAAGGTTTCCTAGCTGGAGGAGCTGAGCTAAAGGGTAGAAGTGAAAATTGCAACTTTTCACCTTCTGTTTCTGCTGGCCTTCCCTTCGCTGTGGTCGCAAGTGCTCACACACACACACAGGGTTTGGTCTCGAAGTGCAGAACTGCCCGTGTACGGGAACCACGGGTGTGCTGCAGCAAGCAGAAGGCTGGGTGTTGATCTCTGGGCCTCAGGGGTTTGGAGGAGAGAAGCGGACTGCTTGTGCTCAAAGCCAAAGTTAGATTCTCTGGCAGAGTAGAAAAGTGTTTACTTTACTAAAGGACGTAAGCCAGCTGTGTAAGTGGGTGCTGGCCTGCTCAGCTTTCACATGCATGTGGGCAGTGGCTCACAGGCTCGGCCTGAATGGGAACACCCTTGGAGTCATTCAGCAGGAGAGAGCATGACTTCACTGGATAAACTCTTCTGTGGCTAAACATATTATTATGCAGGCAGGGTGCTGTTTCCTAGCAACTTCAGTGAACTAATTAACCTTTGCAGAGGGGCTGTGCCTCCTGCAGATGTTAGTTTGTGAATCCTGAAGAGTCCAAGATGTGCAACTGCAACAGACAGCAAAAAAAAAAGTGAAGACTGAGGGAGGAGGGACTCCATGGCTGTTGTGTGCCTTCCTGGGGAGAAAGCGCTTGGCCACCAGAGTATAAAGCTGAGACATTTAGAATTTCCTGAAACAAGAGTGATGACCTCAGCCCCTAGAATTAATTTTGCAGTTTAAAATGAAGGGTGGCAGTCTGTTGGCATCAGCTGGTTTTGCAGCCTTGATGATGAATAGGGTGTCTTGAAGTCCCTGCTGACAAGGCAGCCTTTCTTCTCCCTGCCTTGGTTGGGAGCAACGCAGGCTGGGAGGGAAACACTGAATGATCGCAGCCAACAAGAGCTGCTTGCAGCAGGGACACCTTTCCACAAAGCTGAAGGCAGTCTCTCCCTCAGCCTGCCTTCTTGGAGATGCTTTAGATTCAGAATGGGGAGGCAATAAATAGGATTTTTTTAGGTGTTTTTTTTTTTTCCCTATGTACCAGAATCAGATGGTTTGATTAAAGAATAGACCCTCCAAAGCAAACTTTTTTGAGCAGTGGTGAAGGAATTCTGGGATAATTGATTGAAATCATGCATCTTCTTGCTGCAGTTTCTTTTTTCGTATGCTAATCCAGCCTGTGCTGCCAAGAGCAGATGTTCTAGAAAGCATTTTCCCTTTCTTGCTTTTATGTTTTTCTTTTGCTTCTCTTGTATGTCCTGCTTTCATCTCTCTCCCCCAAATTATTGAAGGGTGTTAGAAGAGAAATCACAAGGCCAGTTTCCCTGAAAATTAGGAGTTTTTTGCACTGTGGAGCAGAGCCCCGTGGGTGGCTGCAGTCCACCAGCCAGGTGGCAGGGTTACGGTACGGATAAGGTGTCTCATATAACCAGGACAGCAATGCCCAGCTCCAGTCAGAGACTCAGCCAGAGTTTTATATCCATCTAAATGCACTTAAGCTTCTTGACCCAAGTGAGCTGCCTCATGAGGCTTTAGTGTGCAATCTCTCCCAAATTCCTGCCATCCCCTCCAAGCAATTCAGTAAGCCGAGGTGCCCTTACCTACAGACAGCCTTGTGTGGCGCTGATGAGCGATGCAGGGACCCCAGGCAAGTGCAAAGGAGTGCTCTTTATTGCCAAAAACCAGGCCTTTTTAAGCAGTTAGCCGGTTATCAGTTTACATAGTTTTAAGGCACAACAAGCCCAAGTCAACCAACCACCACACACCACGATGTGGACACGTGGCAGTCATGCACCAGTCTCTCAGCTTCTCATGTCTCTCTATTCCAGCTGAGTCATTCTCCCATAGTTCCCTTCTACTTAGCCTAAGTAACAGGCCGGAGCCGTGTTACAAGGCCTTTCCTTTATAAAGCCTTACCTATCGGTAACAGCATTGCTTGCTCACCCCACCTTCTCCTGAATTTTCCAGCATTGTCCTGCCTCTGCAGCCTCAGTGGGAAATGCATTGCCTGCCTGCTTTGTCTGTGGGTGTTTCAAAAGAAGCCATTTCTGCATTCCTGAGCCCAGCAGCACATCCATGTGGGCTGAAAGCTATCTCAAATCTTGTGGCTTACCCTCCAGGCCTTGGCTGTCTTTATCTGCTAGAGAGAGCCCGTGGAGCCCTTGGATTAATGACCGCTGGAATCTGCTGGCTGGTGGATGAAGTTCTTAATATTTGCTAAAGCTGGAGGGGCTTGAGCCCTATGAAAGACTGGCCTTTTCTCATGTGCCTGTGCAAACAAATGGGGTCCAAATCTCTTTAAAAACTGCTGATCTTACTGCAAGTGCCATTAGAAGGAACCTGGCCTTCAGGCACATCTGCTAGATGGGTTTCCTCCTGCTGCTCTGGCTGAAAGGGAGTTTTTCCTGTGTCTTTCCTAGATAGCCAAAGACGTGAAGCAGTTCTATGATCAAGCGCTTCAACAAGCGCTCATGGGAGAATCGGATGCAAACAATGCCAAAGCTGTAGTGAAGACCTTTCATGAAACGGTAAGATGGTGCTGGTGGTGCTGGAGAATTAATAATGGAGGTCAGGAAAATGGATAGGAAAAGCAGAGTCTAAAGCAGGTGATACTACATGCAGGTCTTAGCCTGTCAAATTTGCTGTTCTTACAAGTCAAGAAGCAGAGTTGTGTTCTCTTCGATATTCTCTCCATCACGCGGTGCTGGGAAGTCTGGACCAAACTGATTAAGTTGTTTTTCGTTTATCTCAGCACCTCTGATTTAAGTAAAATTCAATGGAAGAAGAATGTAGCTCTGAGGAATTAATCCTGATACTTGGTCCATTCAGCAGGAAACAAAATTTCTGGAGAGAGCTGGGTTCACTCTCCTCCAGGATACCTATGCCTGATCTGTCTGGGACTAATGTAGGAAGCAGCTGCATTGCATGGAAAGAAAAAAGACTTATTCCCCACCCTTGTTTGCTCCTTCAAGATGGTTCCTCAATCTTGGGTGGCTTCAAGAATGTGTAATGGTGGGGAGAGCATTGCATAAGTGTTTGCTGTCTGCTAATGCTGGTTTTCCATTGTTTCTTCTTTCCTCTCTCCATGTAGCTGGACTGCTGTGGTTCTGATATTGTAACAGCGACTTTCACTCCTGTGTGGAGGGACGACCTCTGCCGAAAGGACTCCCTGAAAAGCTTTTTTGAGGTAGGTACAGCTGCTCTTCAGTCAGCACAGCTGCTGCAGGAAACTTCAGCTGCGAAGGAAATGTTGGGATTTATTGGGAAATAGATAAAGGGTAGAGATTTCATTTACTTGGGGATGGTGTAGAAGGAGGTTCTCATTTGGTTCTTCTTTGCTGTTCCTGCTTGAGGGGACTGGCAGGTGCAGAGGAGTAAAGTCTGGTTGGAAGTCCTGGAGCCAGGACAGGATGGTGCCTTTCTGGGTGCCAGGGTCAGGTGAGCAGAAAGCAGGTTGCTGACTGCTGTGCTTCTCTGCCTCAGAACACGAACTGCCACAAAAAAATCGATGAGCTCTTCTCCGGGAAGCTCTACCTGATTGGTATTGCTGCTGTCGTTGTTGCAGTGATCATGGTAAGTGTGATGGCCTGGTGGGACAAGGAAAGGCTGCCTAAAGGCACCCTGGCCCTCTTCCAGCTGGGCTGGATCTATCCCTCTCCTCTGGATGTCCCTGCAACTCAGCATGCAGCACCAACCCTATGCAACCCAGAGTTCTGGAACATGACAAGGCCAAGGGCTTCATCATCCCTCTGGGAATATCAGAATATTAGGGGAGGCACCTGGCAAGCTCAGTAGAGCAGGAGCACCTGCAAGCATATCCAGAAGAGCAGAGCACCACTGAAACCTCCTTGTTGCCTCCAAAACCACTCGTTCCACAGGCTGCCATGTCTTGTCACTGGGGTCTGCAGTGGGAAGGGATTTGCTTGCTTTGCCACGTTGGGTTTGCTCCCTAGTGAGGGGTGGGTGGTGTGGGCTGGTAACATGGCATCTGTGCAAAGCCTGGGCTGTGGTGCTGGAGGGATCCTGAGGCATTTGCTGTGTAGCTGGCAGCGAAAAAGTTTGATAGGTACCACCACTCATGCCAGCAAGAGACAGGAGAACAGGGTCTTATCTCAAATTGGCTAGCTCCATATGAAAACAGCAGTAAAGATGTAGCATCCCTGCCCTTACCTCTGGCATGAGAGTGTTAATGTGGAGTGGGGGACCTTGGGATGGGGGGAGCTCCTTCATCATGCTGGTTGTTGCCTCACTGGTGCCCCTGTGTCTCTCTACAGATCTTCGAGATGATCCTGAGCATGGTGCTGTGCTGTGGCATAAGGAACAGCTCCGTCTACTGAGCCGTGAGAGCCGGGCAGGGGAAGGGGGGAGCAGGGCGGACGGCGCTAGAGGGGACCCCAAGTGCCACCGAGTGACCAGGAGACATTTCAACAACAGACAAAGACAACTATGTATATAAATGCTTCCAATATTACCATACAGTACTTATCATTTTTACTTTGAAGTACTTTTTTTTTTTTTTAATAAATAAAACTTTCCCATATCTTTGTGGCTGAGTTAGTTACACATCAGTTTTGTGTGATGGGAAAGCTGCTGTAGCAGGAGATCAAGTTCTTCCTCCCCCTTCCCCACCCCCAGTAACTCAGAATTAACATTGGTGGAAGATGTACGGAGGAGAAGGCTGCAGCCTGGTCTCAGAAAACTTTGCCTTGGTTTTACCAACTTTTTAAATTGGATGCTGAAGCAGAATTCAGCGGTTTTGTTAACTTGTACTCATCTTTTCCAACCATCACCCCAGCTCCCTGGCAAGCTGTCTATAGGGAAGCCTGGCTGACTCCCCAAAGTCTGGGAGAGAGGAGGGGAGAGGATATAGTCTCCATTGCCTGGGTGCAATGTATCCCAAGAGAAACACAGGCATTGTTCCTCTCCAGCCTGTTTCCATCTGTGGGTCAGTCCTTAACAGATGTCATGCTGAAACTTCTTTTACACTCTAAAGAGTAACAATGTTTTTTGGTTTTGTGTTTGTTTTTTTTCTTGGGGCTTTAATTTTATAAATTGGCTCATTTCCATTGATTCATTTTGTTGAAAGGTCAGTGGCTGGGGGTGAATTTTAGTCCCAGTTTTTCAAATATAACAAACTGAAAATTACTTTTTTAATGTCCTTCAGTGTTGCATTATAGACATATGTTTCAAGGAGAGTCTAGTTCTATATCAAGTTTCCACTGTTAAGCTAATGCTCACATAGAAATTATATTGGAAAAAGAAGAAAACATAACAGAAATGTCCTTGACTTTAGAAATCCTTTATGTACTGCAGGATGATGCTTGAGTGTTCCCAACCATATGCATACGTGCTTAAAATTTCATCTTTGCATCACTCTCTTGTTCAGTGAAATTATCCTTAATTATAGCATATTGTCACACACTATAATAATGCTGAGAAATTGTCATAATCTGATTATGAAAAAGAAGTTTATTTTTAAGATGTTCCAGTTATATTAACAGCAGATCAGCTTATAAAATCAAGGTAATTTAGCATGTTAGATCGCACCAGTTGAAACACATTCTTGTCATCTGGTAACTTTGGTTATAACTTCAATGTATGTGGCTTCTTTTATATGCCACTCTGTTATCATGTAGATAGAGGGGGAGAGTGACCCAGGAGCTATGTAATAAAATCAGTGTCACTAAAAAGATGATCTATATGTATAGTTCTATAGATATATATTTTTAAGCAAAGCCTTTTCCTTAGCCGTATGGGCACTTGAGCTGGAAATTGTAGTATCTCTCAGCTCTTTTCCACCTTGAAGCAGGTAAGGGGAGGAGTTTAAATTAGTGATCACTTTCCCCACTTCAGGAGTTATTTCTGTTTCTTCAAGAATTTCACTCTCCACCTTTGTCACAACAAAAAGCTTCAGATCTGATAGGGAGGGAGACCTGTGATCATCAATCATTTTAAACCAATACCTTGTCCACTGCACGTGGCTATCATGGCTGTTGCCACTATAGGATAGAAGATTCCTGCACTGGGACAAACTGATCCATTCAGAAGTTTTTCTTCCCTTCTACTCCCCCCTTTCCTCTTCCTGCCTTTTAGTATTTAGGGCCTTTAAAAAGTATATAGGTAAATATATATAAATATAAATATATATATATCAAGTTGTGCTGGGTAAAGAGGAGGAAGTGCTTCAACAGATCTTCATATTGAGGGGTTGGACAAGAAAAGATTCAGCCTTAGAAATAGCCTTAAAGCAACACTGCCCTGAATGTCCATGTTGTGCACATTAAGAATGAGATGAGGTTTTGCAGTAGGTAACCCCTTCCCCTGCTCCCCAGCGTAGCTCCTTCAGGTCATCTACTCTGTTACGTGACCATATGTATATGCATCATCCAAGCATGTGTGTTCACATCTATGTGCATCAGGATTGTCAGCATACAGAATGGATGTGTAACTTGCCACCTTTTTTGTTGACTGTTGGTAAATGTGTATAAATATGCCATTAAGCATTTCAATTCTGTTTTCTTTTCCTTATACCATATTTTTTATATTGTTCAGTATTCAGTTGATGCTGTGTATGTAGCTGGTGCTCTGTTTGAAGACAGACTGGGTCTCGATGCAGGTCAGGTGTGTCCTCAGACTTTAAGGGTTTGAGTTGTCCCACGTAAGAAGTGGTACTTGGAGAGGTAATCTGAGAGCTGTGAGAGGAGGAAGAGCAGTAAGTTTGCTCAGATTGTGTCCCACAGGGGCTTCAATTCACCCTCTGGCTGATTTCAGAGGTTGCTTGCCATTGTGGAGAGCTCCAGAGGCAGTTTCCTGCTCCTGCGGCTGCTGCAGGAAAGGTGCTCAAGGAGGGGAACAACTAGAGAGGGGTCATGGGAGCAGGGACAGAAGGATGTTTGCAGAGGGAGGGAAATGCTTTCTTTTAGAGTTACCAGCTGAGTCACCACACTTGATGGAATGGTCATCAGCTGGTCATCAGGGACAGAGAGGAACTATCATGCTTAAAAACAATGAAGTGGCTGAGAAACCCTCTCTGAAAAAAACTACCCACTTGGGTCTCCTGTGAAGCCAGACCTAAGTTAACACCAACAAGAAAGGGAGCTGTGAAGGGCTGAGGGGACTCGCCCCATTGCAAGCCCTCAGGATCCAAAAGCTACAGGGCTCTTCTGCTACTTGGTCTGTCCCAAAGCTGGCTGAGGTGAAGGGGGAAAACTCACTAGGTAGGGCTCCTGCTCTGCCGCAGCACCTCTCCTGCATATCTACATCTTTGTGCAACATGGCAATCCTGTACTGCTCCTCTCCACACCTAGGAAGAAAAGAGTGAAATTGCAGGGCTATTACAAACCCCTCCCTCTCCATGGAAGTATCCCTCCTGGAGCTAGTGGCAGCTGAGAAAATGGCCGTGAGCTGAGGTGGGGACATGGAGTGTCAACTGTCCAGGTCTGAGTTCAAAGACCGCATCGAAAGGTCAAACAGAGCCACTGACAGCTTAACTGAATGCTTGGGATTTTTTCATACTGTGGAGCATGCCACAAAGCAGTGTGTTTAACTTCTTTCTGCCTTTTTTTTTTAAAGAAATGAAACAAAAATCAATTTAATAAACATTTCTCATAGTGTGCATAGTGTGATGAACTGCTGCAATTTTACAACCAGTTAACCTTAACACCAGGATGCTTTGTGAACCAGGCTTCAACAGCATGGGTTTTTACAGCCTCTGGGAAGGGGGCCTGCAGGCAGGCTGATTGTGCACCCAGAATGATGCTGAGGGAAGGCAAAAAGATTGCTTGCCAGCAGTGGTGGCTGCTGCAATTGTGCCCCCTCCCCCCCAAGGGAAGGGGGGTACAGCTGTAGGGGAGCTAATGTGGATTGCAAAAAAGTGTCGGTACTGAAATTCAGCAAGGGGAGGGGGCGTGGTGGCAATACTGCACACACTCGAGGGGCTTCTCCTAAAGTGACTGAAAATGGCTCAAAATGCCCTGTGCTGCCATCTGGATGGAGGCTGGTCTGGTGTGCTTTTTGTGCATGGTCTGGTAATGCCACCATGGCTGTCCCTGCCTACCCCTCTGCACCATCAGGGGAAAGCCTGGCTGAGAGCAGGGTGGGAGGCCGAGTGCTGTGATCCCTCAATTGCCTGCCTCCCTGTGTCCTATCTTGGACTTTGCGCTCTGTTTGAAGCAGGAATGTCCTGCGGCGGCTGCCAGCCATCACCTGTGCTGGTACAGAGAGGGAAGGGATGCGGGTGCGGGGAGAGCAAGGAGGGAGCGCATTGAGCTGCTGCAAGGAAAGGTAAGCCCTGCTCCCAGCGGCTGTGCCTGTGCTACGAGATCATGCCCATCTGTTGTTCTTTCACTTGTTTACCTGAATGTTAATGGAGTCGGACATAATGACTTCTGGAAAGAAAAGAAAAAAGTGATATTTAAAAACAATAAAAAAAAAGAAACCAAGCAATTCCCCCTTGTTAGTGGATTTTTAATGATGTGTTGTCAGGTCGTGTTTCTTTCCATCGCATACTGATTCCTGCCACATCTTCCACGGGAACAGGCTTGTCTCATTCTTGTATTCAAAATTTGGGCTGCAGGGAATATCGTCCTTAGCTGACCCTCTAGGTGGTTTCCCATGAATGTGATGCTCTTTGCTTTATGCTTTAAAACATTTGGATGTGACATTGCATTGTTGCTCCAGATGGGGATAAAATTATTCCTGCCTCTGGAGCTAGGATTAAGCTGATATGAGTCACTGTCAGACCCAGGCTGGTGTTCGAGGGGGAGAAACAATAGTGGAGACTAACTGGCAAAGCACAGCATGTATTTGGCATCCAGGGTGTGTGCCTTGGGACCTCAGTCTGGAATTACGGCTGGGATCTTAAATCTGCCCCGGCTAAACACAGTCCCCTTTGTTTGCACTTCAGGTCTGAGTATTAGCATTGATGTGCTAGGAACAGATGAGTTCCGTGTGATACTGGGAGAGGACTGGGTAAACTGGGCCTCTTTAAGGTTGCGTGAAGATATGAGTTATCTTTGGAAAACAGTCCTGCCATGTAGGAGCATGTGAGGCCACATGGATAACCAGCTGTGAGTGGAAGGGTGGATGGAGAGCTTGCAGCATGTTTGTGCTCATACTGCACAGACAACCCTGACTTACGCTTCTCTTTAACATTTTTCTCCGGAGGTCTGAAGGACCTGGAAAGTCACTGGCGACCTTACTGTGGAATTCCGATGCCTAAGAATGTGACTGTGGAATCTTTTTTTTTTTTTCTTGTGAAACAAGATTTTTCAGGAATTAAAAATAAAAGCATTTTTCTAAACTAGACCAAGCCAGAATTATTTCCAGTGGAAACTCTTTTTCTCCTCCCTCCCAAACTGGTTTGTTTTTTTCTTTTTAAAACCTCCTAGAGTGTTTCTAATGAGAAGTTTTGGAGGTGTTTTTTGCTTTGGCGAGCTCTGTTTCATAAGCTTCTTCTGAGCTGTTTGTTTTCTAAGTAGCAATGAGCCTAATTGTCTCATACTAAGATAGCTGTGATTAACATGCATAAATTGCTATGCCATTCTGTAATCAGAGGTTGTCGAAGCTGTAACCAAGAGTTGCAATATTCTCACAGGAGAGAATAAATCCAGCCAGCTTTCCTGTGCCAGTGCTGTTTATGGTGGAGGTTTCTGCAGAGGAAAGCATCCTCACTGCTGGATCTGGTCACACCCTCCCTCTTCCTGCCAGCTGTGCTTGCCAGGCTCAGGGATGAAGGATGTGTTAGTTAGTGGTTGTGCTCACATTCCTGCTCTGAACCACTATTTCCTTTGCTGGGCATGACAGCGTGGCCCTTCGAGTTAGGGGAAATAAAAAGGTGACTATTTCAACAGTCTCATTCACTGTCAGGGCTGTGGTAGGGCTGGGAACTGTAGCTGCACCAGGGAGTGCAAGAGGGGAAATACAGCTCCCCAGGGAGGAAACATCTGCCACCGTTGGGTGCTGAGAGGGAGAGGGAAACAAAACTTGACCAGCTGTTAATAAAGTGGTAAAGACAGGCCCTGAGCCCCAAGTCCCATATGTACCATGCTATGCACCTGAACTAGATAGCAGCTGCGTATTTTTGCCTGGCGGCTTCTCAGTTTCAGCCTGGGGAGCATCACATTGCCTTGCAAGGGGCATAACCTAAGCAGGAGGATGCAGAAGTGCTGTTCCATGCCACCTCTTCAGCTGACCTCTGGCAGCCTGATGCTTTCACTTCAGTGCCCAGGGACCTGGAACAAACAGAAAACACCTCTCAGGTGCTAAAACTGCTGCATAACTGAAACCCACGTTATTTTCACACTTGCAGACACATTACAGGGTATATAAACTTTGCAACTACTGCAGACTGCCTGGTGTTTCTCACTGGGTTTAGATGACCCAGCTCAAGTGCCAGTGGTTGCAAGTAACACTTCTAATTACAGTTTAATCACACCTTTTTCTTTTTTTTTTTTTTTTTTTTAATTAAGAAAAAAAAAAAAAGTGTTTCTTGGCCCTACTTTTGCTAGGGCATTCCCTCATGCAGAACACAGCTTTGCTGAGTACTGAGAGGTGTTGGTGTTAGGCCAGGCGAGATGGCATGCACACAGCACTCTGCCTGCTGGCTGCAAGTAAACCACTGAGATTTCCTCCAGCAAGCAGTAGTGCTGTTAAATGCAAGGCTCAGTGTTGGCTGATGGAGTTCCCACAGGTCTTGTTGCAACAAGAGGTCTGGGGAGTTCTAGGGTTCTGTGGGATTTTTTTTTTAATATTAACTTCAGGGCCCTCAGCTGGTTCCATTGACCTTTTTCAGCCTTTCATTACTGCATTAGTATCAGGCACTTTGGGGCAGTGATAGGAAAAAGCAGCAAGATTGGGAGAAGGTTTTTTTTAGTACAAATATTCTGTAGTTAAATCAAAATGAGCAGACACCCCCAACTGTTTTTGTTTCGTTTTAAAAATTCAAGTAATTGCAGAGAGTATTAATTTTGCTCGTAAAGGACTTCAGTTCCCTCCCACACATGCAACGTCTTACAAAAGAAAGGTGTTTTGGTGTCTCCCTGCAGGTCCTCTGTAGGCTGGCAATAACACTGTTATTGTGAAGAATAGAGTTGATAAAGGCCTTCATAGCCCACCTGCATTGAAACTCACTCCACAGGAACTAATTTTATGTAGTTACCTTAGGGGAAAATAGCACCAACATGAGTAAACAGCACTGGAATAAATCTAATCTGCCTGCAGGACCAAATGAAAGTGCAAAGTAAAACAGGTAAGTGAAGCTCAATGTAGAAGAGAGGTGGTATCCAGCACTGAATTCTGAAAACTCACTCCACAGGAGATTTCAAGGCCATTTGTAGGATTTCATTCTGGCAAATGGGGGAGGACAACTCATTTATTTCCTTCAGGCTGTACCTGTCTGGCTTGGTGTGACTGCCTTCTCCCAGCAGAGAAGGTTGTGGTGGTCATGACTCTGCTTTTCCTTTTTGCCTGCAAGAAAATACTCCTTTCCCTCCCAACCTCCTCTCAAGAGCTCCACCATCAGCTGCATGTAGCCACATCTCAGTAACCTCCATACTTCTTCCAGATGCAGGAGATGATGAAAATGCATCTAATTGCTCTGTCTGGCTTGCAGGATATGTGTGACTGCTGGGGAATGGCCTGCTGCTTTCCTATAGCCATGAGGAGAGGAGCCAGCAGTTCCTGCCCCAGGCTCCAAGCACAGAAGCAGCAGCAGGAGCCTGCCAGGGAGCAGCAGAAACAGTTACTGGATGAGGCCAAAAGACATTGATTTGCAGGAAAGGAGCACGAGGTGCCTGTGATGGGGCTGAGGCTGGTGTGTGTTTTCACATGCCACCCCCACACGCTGGGGCGCACTGGCTTCCTGCAGACACATGGAGCCATCTCCTCAAATGAGCGGCCCCTTGGAGCCTGTATGCTGGATACAGCCCGCTCATTTGGATGATGGCCTGTGCTGCATTTCAGATCCACCTTCCAACACTCTCTTCAAGCCACCTCAGTTCAGGCCAGCAAGGGGAAAACACTTTACCATCTGCTGGTCTTCAGACTCTGACTCATTATTTTTATTTCAGCTGTCGCCAAGCAATAGTGAAAATCCCAACACACCAGCATATCTACTGCTGCAAGCTGTCTTGTCCTCGGCCACCAGAGAATGAGCAGCTCAGCCTCAGTTCTCCAGTGTGCGATACTAAATCTCACAGATTCACAGAATAGTCTGAGCTGGAAAGGATCCATAAGGATCATCAAATCCAACTCTTAAGTAAATAGCCTGTATGGTGATCAAACCCACAACCTTGGTGTTATTAGCACCATGCTCTAACCAACAGAGCTAATCTCAGGGTCATGAATGAAAAAACAGGAAGGAGGAAAAGGGTATGTTCAGGTTCCAAAGCTGACCTTGGTCATCAATATACACAGCATCTAGCAAAAAGCGAGAACTTGTAGCCTCTGGAAATGGAGAAATGGGGCTTATTCCTGAAGACATCCACAGGTCATAGGGGTAGTGGAGGTGGTGTTGCTCTCTCCTGCCCCTCTGAGCCCCTGATCTAACATAGAACCAGGGTTCAAAACAAGACAGTGCCATTATTTGTACCAGTTTGTGTACCAAGCCTGTCTCCAGCCTTACAGAAATGGGACATGCTACTTACTCCACATCTTTCTTTTTTGTCTGCTCCTTACTATACTCAGAGACTCACTCCTGCTGCATCCCCAACACCCTAGACAATGTTGCACTGCACTGGTAGCCTTTATCCAGGTTTAGTTATCCTTTTGTTTGCCCGTTTACTGCCCTCCTCCTTTCCATTCCTGCTCACCTACAAGATTTATGTTTTCCTTTCCTCCGTCCATCTGGATACCCATTTGAATTCCTATGACCGTACTACCATAAGCATATACATAAAAAAATAGGATCACCAAATGGGGAAACACCTCTCGAGCTGTTCTAAAACTACACCATGACTCCAGCTAGACAGAAGACATTTTGCAATAACCTCATCACTGCTGCCAAGTGTATTCTGAACACAGACCTTGTGTCATAAATTACTGTAATTAGCAACATTCCAGCAGGCAAAAGTACGTATTTAAAAAACTGGGGATGCATATGAAGTGGCTGCAGTTTATATTACGTGAGTCATGGTGAGGCCCATCTTGAAGGGAGCAAGTGAAGCCTCCGCAGCCACAAACTTGTCTGGCACAAACCCCCGGCACAGAAAACCCTTCTTCCTAAACGAAGGGAAAACAAGCTGAATACTGAAGTCTCTTGGGAAATGTATTTGCGCTGAAAATTTAAACTTTTTGCTGAAATAAGGGGAAAAAAACAAATTGAGCCTCTTTGGCTGGTGCCAATAAAACATTTTCAGACACAGCTCCACTGCTTGACACACGCACAAAAAATGTTCTTCTGGGGAGGAAAATGGAAACTTTTTTTTTTTTTTTGATGGATAGTGGTTTTATGCCTCAAGTGACTTGGGGTTTTCTGGTTTGAGAATAAACACGTAAGGAAAAAAAAAAGAACAAAACAGAACAAACTAACAAAAAACTTCGGACGTGTTCCTGGTGGCCAAGCCCTGCTTTTCCGATGAGAACAAAAGCCGTGACATGGTGTTTTCTCCAGACTGTGACTGCGGAGAGAAGCGGCGGTGCCGTGCCTGCCGTGCCTGCCCCACCGGCCCCTCACGGCACCGGGCAGCTGCAGGGCGGCACCGCGGCTCTCCGGAGGGCACGGGAGAGCCCGGCACCGAGCCCAGAGCACAACCCCGCACTGGCAGCGAAATGTCGGCGCTGCGGTGCGCCCTGGGAGCTGTAGTCCCGCCGCTCAGTCCCGCTTCGCCCCAAGTCCCGGCTCGCAAAATGTCCCCCGCCGAGTAAAGGCAGCCGCCTACAACTCCCAGGAGCCCCGAAGGAGGCGGAGCGGGCGGGAGGCGCCGGTTCCTTCCGCGCTGCTATGCCCGCCGGGAGTTGTGGTCCCGCCGCCGCGGTGGCTGCTCCGTGGAGGCTGCCAAGGACTCGGTGTCCCGGCGCGCCGCGGGCTGTGGGCGGAGGGGTAGCGGCGGGAAAGGCTGGCGGCCGCTGTGGAAGGTGTTGGGGCCTTGCGGCGTTGGGGCCTTGCGGCGTTGGGGTACGGGGGTACACCCCCTTCCATTTTCTCCCCTTCTCTTCCCCGGCGGCTTGGGCTGTGTGCCCGGGAGGGTGGCGGCGCCCGGGGTGCAGAGGCCAGCGAGGGGCGCGGGCGGTTCATATCCAGCAGCATCCCGGGCTCGGAAGGGTGCTGGGCCCGGGGCGGACGGGCGGCACAGCTGGGGCTGCACCGTGACCTTTTCCCCTGTGGGGCGAATGCCCAGGGGCCGCTGTCCTCTTCCCTGTTCCTCTTCCTTATTCCTCGGCGCGGGGCCTGTGGAGCACTGTCCCGAGGGACTGTGTGGGCTTTGGTGCGGTGCTCTCCCCGCCACGAGAGCAGGCCTGTGGCCGTGGTTTGGGGTGACTGAGGTCTCCGTCCTCGTCACAGGAGGCAGCAGGAAGACGCACAGAGTCTGTTCGAGCACCACCAGGATGGAAGAGCCCACTGGAGATCTTCCCTTCCGGAGAGACGTCATTCTTTCTGAGTTGTGCTGTGATCATGTCACGATGACAAACCTGTGAGTGAGTCTGGCGTGCTGTAAGGGCCAGTATGTTTGGCTACTAACGTTGTTAAGGCTAAAACATCTTAGGAGCAGAATTTCTCCTTTCCTTGTAAGTGCCCTCAGACAAGAGATGCCTGTGATGAACACTTTTATTGCCATCTGAAAATAGCTTCTTTATTTAATTATGCACTTCAAGGCCTCTTCTGAGTTTTAGTTACTCTTCGTGTGTTCCAAAACTAAGCAGAAGACAGTATCATTTTAAGAAGATTATTTCTCACTAGGGGTTAAACAGAGGGCAGTGTTTTCAAAATCAGTCGACAGATCCTTTTTGTCAAAGACAGCCAGACTTGATATGGAACATAGCACTCTGTGTGTTGGGTTCCTCAGAAGTTTCTCTGTGTTTTATGCTTCATGAAAATCTGGCCCTAGCTCTGAACACAACCGTTCTTTGAAAATGGAACTCTGTGCTACTCATGGTCTTAATACTTAGCAGCACTTAGTACTGGTAATACATAACTATTATTTTTGTATCTTTTTAGCTGCATTCAATACTGTTTATTTAGTACTGGCTTTTTGCAGGTGCAAATTATAGCTTGAATTTTTTTAAAACCTCTCTTCCATTCTACAGGATAAAGTTGGCAATGTGAATGTGGAGACTGGGTAAATTTAGTGGTGCCTGCCTTATTAGGCTATGTGTTGTTCTTTTGCCAAAAATTCAACAATATCTGCAGACTTTTATACCACTGTGAGTTTGTGTCAGATTTAGAACCCAGTTCTGCAGTTTTGGATGATTCAGGGGGAAGGAATTATTTTTAAAACTACATTTCCAGTATCATGATGGAAATGTTTGTTTTCTAGGATGGAAGTGCTGAGATCTTTGGTGGCATTAACTGACCCTCAGGAGGGGAAGCTGACTCAGTCTCAAGAGAAAGTGAGTGACTAACAGACTTTCCATGTCTGTTTACTGCATCGTTTCAGAAGAGCCTATAATTAGGTAGTTAAGCTTCTTCTAATAATATGTTAGAACTGCTTCCATAATGCACGTAACTTGAACCAAAATGTGTGTTTGCCAACTCTCTTTCCAGTTGCCCAGCCAGTGGTAGTGTGATCATTGACCATCTGAGTTCAGCAAGGTTCCCTTGAAGCAGGTGGCAGTGTCAGGGATTCCAGCTGCTTCTGAAAGTCAGGCTTCAAATCAGGCTGTCATTTCCTGACTGAAGGGCCAGCTCTTGCAGGCCTGTGGTTGCAACCTCCCCATGTTTCCATGTGCAAGCATGGCATATGTGATTAGTTTTCTTAATCCAGTGGGATTGATTTCTTGAGCTGGCTCATTTTCTGATTCCTTGAATCCAGTAATGACATGAGAGTTTAAAGCCAAAGGAAGGAGTGCAGCTTTTACTTTATGCCACATTAAAGCAGACTTGAAACTGTGGCCCTGATGTTTTTGTGGGTTTTCTGCCACTGACCTGGATCAGTGATAGTGTCCTTTATAACAGGCAGAACGTGATGGCTGTTGGAACAGCAGGTACAGTGCTAATACAATAAAGGATTGTAATGGACCAATCAAAGTGGGTGAAATTGGATGTGTTTTTGTAGATTTTCACAGTATGAATAAACACAGGCTGTAATATGTAGATGTCATTGCTGTCTCTTGAAAAATGTATAAGACAGTTTTGGGGGATTCAGATTTGCTCAAGAGCTTTATGTTCATCTTTTAGTAATTGGACCTGCTGTAACCTGTAATGAAACTTGGTGTGTAGCAGTATTTTCAATTACTTCATATTCTTTTATTCTGTCTCGTGTAAATCTTTAATTTTAACATGCATTCATTCCTTAAATAATGTTTTCATTTGAAGTAAAATTGCTTGGGAATCCATAAAGCACTGCCAACTGTTATATTGCAGTTATAATTATTTTGCATGACACAGAGTGATGGTCTCATACTTGGTTCTCATTTCACAGTTAAGTTTTCATGCTTCTTTGTCTTCCAGGCACTAAACTTGCTGGGCATTTGGAAAACTGTATTTAGAGTTGTTCCTGGGCCTGCATCAAAGACCTCAGTAGAGTGACAGCTTGAAGATGGAGGACCAGGAGGCAGGTGAACCCTTTCTGGGGATAGTGGCTGATGGTGCCAGAGACTATGAAGGAGCTCTGCCCTCAGACACGGTGTCGCTCAGCGATTCTGACTCTGATGATTTGGGGTTGGCGGGTGAAGCAGAAGTTGATACAGTATCTCCCGAGGAGCCATCTGTAGATGAAGGGGATTTCAGAACAGGAGAGATCCCCGACTCTTCAAACAGTGGTCACAGATCTCCTGTCCAGCCATTCCATCTGAGGGGCATGAGTTCTACGTTCTCTCTCCGTAGCCAGAGCATTTTTGATTGCTTGGAAGAGGCCGCCAAGTTGTCTGTGCCCTCAATGCCTGAAGATAATGTTGTTGATGGGAGGTTTAAGCGTCCATTGCCCCCAGTCACAGTTTCAGCTAATATGGTCCCAGAAAACATGGGAAAGCAAACCAGATCAGTGCAGGATGCCAAAACCTCTCCTGTGGTGCCTGACTATGTGGCACACCCAGAGCGCTGGACCAAATACAGCCTAGAGGGAGTTTCAGAGTCCAGTGACAAGACTAACAGGGCAGTGGCCATGGAATTTCTAGGTGGTTTGAAGAAAAGAAGGGAACAACAAAGCTCAGCTACCCAAGATAGCTACACCCCATCCTTCAACCAGGACCCTTCCAGCTGTGGAGCTGGGAGGATTGTCTTCATCAAACCAACTAAAAGAGGTGTTGATGGACTGGAAAAGAAAACATCAACAGGGGAGGATGATAAGAAACAGATGAAGACAGATCTGAAAGGAAAATCTCCTTTTAAGAAGACTGATGACTTGAGGGAAGAAGATAAGGTTGAGCTGGGGCACTTAGATGGTGACAGTGGAAAGGCAGCAGAGGAGGAGGAGTGCATGATGGAGGGGGACCAGAACACAGAAGATAAACTTAATACAAGGCTTAGTGGTGCAGGTGAAGAGCCATCACTGGGAACAGTGGGATTCCACTGCAGTAAGAAGAAGAGCAGGAAAAATTTTCGACCTAAAGTGGATGATGAAGGGGAGGAGGAAGAGTCCTGAAGGATGAAGAACATCCAAGGACTTTTCTTGTTCATTTTATTTCTCTTTTTTTTTTTTTTTTTGGTCTGAAAACCATGTGATAGCTTTTTGTCCAATTGTTTGCATCATAGCCACCAAGAGCATTTTATATTGTTAGAAATTAAGCTGCCTAAAATAAACTCCAGACTTTTTGTTTGTGAGAAGTCCATGGGCATAAGATAGTTGCATCCTGCCAGCAGAGAATAAGGTGTGCTTTGTTTGCTTGAACATCTCCCTGGGTCTTGCTCTGGAGCTGAAGTATCCAAAGAAACAGAAGTGTTAGATAAAAGGCTGCAGGCCTTCCTAGTAACTTCCAGTTTTGGAGTTGTTCCCAAATCCTGTGGAATCCTGGAGAAAAGGTGATGGGCTCATTATGTAGAGATTTTTAAACAATGGAAATAAAACCTAGTCTTCCACTAAATGTAATTTCTCCCGGCCCTGTCCCAAGGAGGAAAACCCTTTAATATTTTTGTTTAAAAACATCCCTCTTTCATTGCCATTCAGGATGAAAGCACAGTGGTGCCCAATTACATGTGATGATCCTTGCACCTGTGTATGTCCTTTCCAGAAGGTGCTGCTTCCATATTGATTCTTTGTGTCATTTGGGGTATTTGTGGGACAGAGGTATTTATACCAGAACTGGATACTGGTTTGTTCTATGTGTTGCAATAAACTTTTGGTTGTAACTTGATAGCATCTCTGAACCATGTTGAGTAATGCAGCTCTAGGAGTTTTAACAAATACTTTTATTTGATTTGAAAGCTCTTAAAAACCTTTCCAAATGTTACTCTAAGTTTACTATCTTGTTAACTTCTCCCTCAAGTCTTACAGATTATAAACCTCACATTTCTAACATTTTCAATCATTTCACAATATATAATCCCCTCATAGGATGAGTCATACAACGAATCACATTGTAAGGAATGCCAAATACAGTAGGTCTTTTTCACAATGTTAGTAAATTTAATAAAAAAGGTTGGAAGATTAAATTCTTTGAAAGGTTACATGATTTGAAACTCAAATTAGTTCAGGTCAGTTTGAACTGACTTTTTTTTTTTTGCTGGTATTCTAAATGAACCAATCCCAAGGGTAGTGTTTATAACTGTGTAGTGAAAGATTAATTCTTAAGTATTTGTGATATTTCTTGGAAGACTGCTTGCTCAAACTCTGAAGGATATTTGAGAGGGTGACGTCCTCTGGGGAGGGTCCATCTTAACAATAATTGACTGGTAGGCCCAAATCACTTGGGCTTTGTGTTTGAACAGATGCATCATTTGGCAGAAGAAGCAGAATATAATGTACAAGGAGCAGTTGTGCTCCATCTTTTGAAATTCACCTTTTAATTTAAAGAGTGGAATGTATTTTCTCATGAATGTGCAGTTGGATGCATGTTAACTAGTGGGTCATTTGCAAACACATTGGTTGTTCCAGTGCATGTGACTGGAACATAGCAAGTCCAAATGGATAGATTTTGGGTTCCGGTGGATAATTAGTGTTCTGATCACAATGGAAATAGTAGCCATTTCAAAGTGGAAGCTGCTGCCAAGAGCAGGGAATGCTGGTTGTGAGATGTCTGTTATTTCTTAAAAAAAAATTGCAGCTCAGTACAAACTTACTGGGTTTATGGCTTCTGCTTGCCCAGGATGAGGAACAGGTAGGACCACCAAAATTCATCACAGCGAATGGAGTCACAGGCCTGGCGCACAGCTGAATAAACTGGACAAATGCCTGGTTTATGAAGCCATCATAACAAGATTAATACCTGTTAATAAAAGGTTCCTTTTTGTCGGAGCTGAGATTATTTTTTTTTTCCACCTTTGGTAACAGAAAGCTTTTGTGCAATCTACAATTACATTGCATAGAGACAATATTACATGTGTGAGGAAATGCAGTAGAAGCTTATCAGTGTAAGACAGCCCAATACTTCCCCCTTCTGATGCTGTTTATATTATTCCAAAGAAATTTCCCCTCAGAGGATGGTCTTGATATTTTATTGGTGTATCTTTTCTTGCAAAATTCTAATAAAGCCAGCAAACTTTTATATGCTAAAAATGTTCAAGCCAATTTAAGTAATGGAAAAATCCACAAACAGCCCAGATTCCTAGTTTGCAAGATAATTCTTGATACACATTCTTGTTTTAAAGTCTCTTAAGTGATTTCTTTTTCCCCCTGACCTTTGAGAAAGGCTAGTAAAATGAAATCAGATGCTTAGGTGTAGAGGAGGCATTCCTTGCGGTGTGGTACATGGAGGCAAAGGCTCCTTTCCAGCAGGAAACTGGCAGCAGCTGTGATGGGGCACGGGAACAACAAAAACCAGGTGATTCAAGTCTCTGGGGTTGAGTGAGGAGTTCTCAAGAAGGAATACCAGCAAAGGAACACCTTAAAGGAGCCAGTGTGGGAAGAGAAGCTGGTGAGTGTCGTTGTTTGAGGGTTGTTAAGAACTTCAGGAACTGTATGGATTGTAATGGTTCATTTAGTATTCAGGCCCTTTCCTGTGGAAACTATTTCTTGATTTCCTTTTCTAAGCAGCTCAGGAGTACAAGCTTGATTTCTTGGCCAAGGAAGGAGTTTTTTTTTAAGTGCGTAACTGCTCGCCCTTCTAAAGGGAGACTCCCTTGAACAGAGAAGTGTGGAATTTGGCAGTGATGGTGGATTGAGGGTGTGGTATCTGGAGAACAAATAGGATTTAGAAAATAAGGTGGTAGAGTCACCCTGGAGGAGAAAGCTTTTAGTGCTGTTTGTGGAATGGTTTTGGAGAGAGGTCCAAGTGCTATAGGAGCAGCAGAGGAGAAAGACCAAGAAATCCTCAGTAATATCAACCACTGACAGTACTTAGCGTAAAGAGAGAGTTTGCCCTTAGGCCTTCAAGAGATTAAGATTTTACTTCTACAGCCGTTTGGTAGGACAAAAGGTTTAATGTGAAGAAATAGAATAAAATTTTAATTATCAATGTATTCGATGTCAGTCTCAAACAGATCTGCACGCTCTTCTCTTTCACTTCTTTTCGGCAAAGGTGCTTCTGTGTTGGCACTCTTCATGCCTAATAGGATTGGAAAAGTCGTACTTGTTTAAAAGCCTTAGGTCAAGGGGCACATAGTAGTAATTGCTTAAAAAACTTTAAAATGTTGGGGAAAAAAGACACTGTAGATTGTATTACTTTGCATTTGCTCAGTAAATGATAAATACAGGTTTATTTTTCAGCTGGTTTCTGATTTTTATGCAGTTACAGTATTAAAATGTTTGGGGAGCCTGCTACAGGATGGGCTTTCTTATTGGAATACTGATAATGAAGCAACTCACAAATGCTTTATAAACTTCTGACAGAATTAAGTAAAGCTTGAGGTTAGCTCAAATCTGAGTGACTTGAGGTCTTGTCTTGTCATGACTTTGAGTTTTCCAGCTATTTCTTTTTTTCCATGTTGTATATATTGCTGAGTTTATGGATTTTGGAGGGTATTTTGTGCATTGGATAGGAATAGGTTGATATTGAGACAGGTCATTAAGAAAGATATCCAAAATCTTTATTGTGTTGGATATTCTGCAGTGGCTGGGAAATGGTTTGTTCCTGTCTCTAATGTTTTAAACTACAAACAGTGCAGCCCTGGGACATAGGGGAAGATTTGTAACTGACAGAAAATAGCTGCAGTTCTGAAGGCAAATGAATTCTGTTGATTGAAGTAAAGTAGGAGACTTGCTCAATTTTTATTTTTAATGATTACTGTTATGCATTTTAAATATTTTGGTAATACTTCAGTAGGACTATCTCACGGACTCAAGAAACCCCCAAGGCAATCCTCTGTGTCAAATAGATACTTGTTGATGTGCTTGAATTGGGTGAGATTATTCTCTCACTGAGAGTCCTTGCCGCAAAGCTTTTATATCTGTTCTGCAATAGGTAGTCTTTTCATTCTGAAGAATATTCTGTTCCTTGTTTATATTCCCATTACCTCTAGATATCTCCTTATGTGGTTATTTTCCAATCTTTTTTTTTTTCCTTGCATTTTTTTAACTACTTTGTTCAACTGTGTTAATTGGCTTTTCCATGATTGTTTTCAATACTTACATGTGTAGTTTGGAGCTGGTTGAGTGCACAAGAGGTTGGTTTTGGTTAAAACCTCTGCCATGGAAGAGATAACAGCTGTACAGTAGCAAATCTACAAAATAAGTAGTGGTTAAATACCTGTCCTTTTTCTGTGAGGATATTGTGCATTACCTCAAGCTGACACAAATTTACTAAAGCATTCCTTGTGTGTTTCTGCTGGACCTGTATAGCCTGACTTTTTTTCAGGAAGCCATAAAATGGATAAGAAAGGGGCAGGAAACTGTAACAGGAGTATTAAGATAAAGAACTTTCAGCAAGGCTAAAATTATACTGGAGAGTCGTAGAGATAAAGAAAACAATAAGAGTTGTGCTACGTAGTAGGTGGTAATGGATTTTCAGACTGTGTCAGAAATGATGTTTGCTTTTGTTTCAAGGGTTTGCCATCAAAAGCTCAAGACAGAGTTTCCTGCTATTATTTAGATTTCATAATTGTATGCTAGACACTTCCCTTTGAGATGTTGGTACCTCATATCTTAAGAAAATTAGAAAAACTGATGTAGAAGAAGATTAGGTCAGATCAGACAGAATGTGAGTATTTTCCAAGATGACAGTTAAAAAAAAAGAAAAATTAGGAGAAGGACAAGAATGGAGGGGGGAAGATGAAGCATTTCATTCCAGAAGCATCTTTAACACAGGAAATAACCACTTCTCAAGTAGACTAGCAAAGAGAGCAAGAAATGTTGTATTTCCTTTTCTCCTTTCTACAGGAGTTCAGAAATGTTTCTTTACATACGTATATCACCAGACAGAAAGCAATAAGGAAAGTGAGAGCGTAATACAGATCCATTTCTCCTTCCTTTTATCCTTAAGCAGAGACTGCCAAACCATTAAATGATATAAATGTCTAGAAAATATTACTTACCTGGGCTTCCAGAACTTTAAACCGTTTTTCTTGTTCTTTCAATCCACTAAAATACTTAGACAGATTATCCACCCTGTGGAGACAAAGCAAACACCTTGAGCAAAAAGGAGAGGTCTCAGAAGAAATCATAAAACACAACCCCCGTGTAACTTTACTGCAGCCATGGCCCCTCATTGCAGTTCTGTAGTGCTCACACATCCCACAGGCCCCTAAAAATTTTGTCCTTTTGAGGTGTTCCCAGAAGTATTTTTTGGACAGAGCAGTATCTCTTGAGCACTCTCATGCACCTGTTGCCCAGGGACTCATAAATGACAGATCAGGGCAGCCATTCAGCTTCTAGTGATGGCCACTTAGCCCCAGTCGCTATGGAGATCAAGGGCAGCAGAAAGGAGCAGCTCTGTCCCTTCAGCCACTTGTGTCTCTTCCACCTGTACCCAGTGGAAACTGATCCTGGTGTGAGAACTGAGGCCATAATAGAGATAAGCCACTTAAAATTTATGCAAGCTTTCATTTTTGGAAACTAGCTTGACATTCAAATCCCTTTTTTCATGCAGTCCAAAGGGATTGCTTAGGGAATTTCCATGCAGTGCCTCCAAATCACTGAATTATCCCCATGCTTTCTGCATCCTTCACCTGTTCTCCCATCAGTTCTTTAATCTTAGCATCTGATTCCTCATAGGCTTGGCAAGTCCCTCTCTGATTTCTCCTAGCTACTATTTCAAAGTTTCCCTCTAACAGGCCACGTTCCAATCACATCTATGTGAAAAATCTGCTGCTGAGTGGGTCTAATGCATTTTGAGTTTGGTTTAGTGCAAAGTTCAAAGAATCACTTTCTCAGGGTTTCAGAAGATCTCAAAAATACACTGCTACCACCTGAAAGCAAAGATAAAAAGCCATGGAGTTCATCTGAATCTGCTCTGCTATACCTGAAATACTGTGAAGCCAGATGGATTCTCACTTTTCCCCTCCAGTAACTTCACCTACAATGCTTCATCTTTATTCATTATATAGAGGATATAGTGCCCTTTGTTTGGAAGCAATTGCACATATATGTATTGATTTATCTCAATAATTAAGGTCTTATTCCTAGGGTTTGTCAGTGATCTGCTTATGAGAATAAAGTTTAAACCTGTATCATCATTTTAAACTATTATGAATTAAGGGTCTGTGTGAATTAGAGGGAGAAGAGTATTTTCCAAGAACATTAGTATGCTATTCTGGTCTCCAGCTATTCTGTGAGTTGGAGAGATGGGGGTTTGTTTGGGGAAAGAAAGCAGACAGATCAGGAACATTTCCTTGGACCTTTCTTATTATGGTAACTCTCACATCCATTGTGCCTCTATTTGAAGTCAGTTTTATTGTAAGAGGAAACGGCTGGAACAGGTATTAAAAGCTTCTTTAAAGAGCCCTTTGCTGCCTTAGATGTTTCTGTTCTCCCTGCATGTAACTACTTTGTGTCTCACTTAAAGGTTTAAACCTCTGAATAATAATTTAGGACGTATTCTTTAGCAGACTAAATCAATGTAAGTGTTATTTCTAGTGGGGAGATATAGAGAAGTACACAAATGGAGGCTCAGTCCCATGCCATAAAGTCATAGGTATTTGTTCTTCTGCGTCTGTGGCTAATTCAAGGTATCTTAAACTTCCATTCAAAAGTCTGTGTTGTATTCCTACAGGGAATGAAATTACATATGGTGCAGTATAGCAAATGAACTTCTTTTTCCATTGGTTTCTTCGTGAATGAGATTTTCATTGAGCTTGGCCATAGATACGGCTGGAACTTACAGGGCTATATTTGTATGTACTTCAAGAAATACGTACAAAAGACAAAATCTCCTCCAACATTGTAGTGATGCTGGCCTCTCACATTTTTTCATGGACTATGTATTTCCTAACTGCATTCCAGTTGGATCCTTATATAAGCTTTACAAGCACTTCAGTGGTGAATGCATTGAAAGCTGAAGACTTGCAAGTTACTCTTACAGTGGGTCAGAATAACATACTTATTAGATGTGGCCTTCAGCCTTTCTTCATTGCTTTCTTTCTTTTCTTGCTCAAGGTTTACGAGATAATGTTCTTTTTGCACCATCTCCCATGTTATGATTTTTTGATCTAGGCCCACTGGAAGATCTCTTTCTGTAGGAAAAAAAAGATAAGAATTATATTTTACCCACTTTTCTCTGATACTAGTAGTGAAAGGTTGATATGCTAAAGGAAGGTTGTTTAAAGGGTTAATAATTGCTAAAATTCAGGAGCAAATGAAATAATGATTTTTAAAAACCTATCAATTGTTAAACCTTCAGAAAAGAAGTACCTTTAACCCATTTTATATTGCTACCTTTGTTGTAATAACTATGATGCATCAAGAATGCACTGTGGGAAACTGTTTATAGTATACATTATAAACCTTAATTTTTTGTTTATACTCTCCTGGCACTCTTTGTTAAAAATAAATTGTGACTCTTGGCTTAAGGAAATCCAGCTTCCTCTTCTGTTTCGTGTATGCACTATGTCCTAGGAGAGAGTCAGGCTCTCTAGTTGCTACATCACATTTGTTAACAACTCACCCAGGTGGTTTTTTCTGTGTTCCATTTTATTGAAGAGTCTTCTGAGAACCAGAGTTATGTGGTTGATAATGATAAATGGTGGCGCTAAGGCAGGCCGGCCGTGATATTCCACAATCAAGTTGTAGCGCTGCACTTTCCAGAAGATGTCTGTATTGCCCTGGACAACTTGAAAAGTGTAACTGTAATGGGGGGAAATAAAAGTATGTAAGTCTTTTCACCACCACAAGCTAAAGATGAATATTACAAAATTTAGTCCTGTGTTTACTTTTAAAAAGGAACAGCAAGCTCAGCAAGTAGTGTTAATTTAAACTAAGGTTTGTGAAAATTCTTAGATATTACAATAATTGCAGTTGCAGTCTTCAAATTAAAAAAAACAACAAACCAAACAAATGTATCTTTTAAAAAGAAAGGTAATTCTACTTCATTCAGAAAAGATCAGCAAACATGCCACATCAGTTCTTCAGGCAAATGAGTCATTATTAGTTGTGTTGACAGCAAGCATTTCCCTGATGTGCAGATCATCGACTGTAAAGTCTGCCAAGTTTATGGCTGCTGTGCACCTGCAGATTTGTGATGCAGCACAGCCAGGGACTCAGACCCTTCTGTGCATGTTTAATTGAATTTTTAGCAGTAAAAGAGGCTTCCTTTCTCCTTGTCTCAAATGTGACTAGAGTAAGGATGTTGAGAACTTAAGAGCTGTATGATCAAGGAGTTCTGCCTATCAATCCCCAAGTAATATTCATTAGGAAAATTACAAGTGTATTCCAAAATGAATTGCCAGCAGAGAGGTAATAAATGTGAGCATCCACTTAGAGCCTTGCAGTCTCTGTCCTGATACCAAGTGAAATCACTCTTACCTGAACATAGCAATCAGGAGGTTCATAAGGAGGACATTTGTGACGAGTAGGAAGATGACCAGCAGGAGTATGACGAGCCAGTTGGCATAGCTGTTAGGGCAGGATGGTGTGTTCTCCTGCAGAACCTGCAGTGGATTAAACGTGCAGTTCCTGGGATATGTTCGTGATGCTGCAAAGGAAGATGGAAGGGCAAAAAGAACAGTTATGACAAATCCTAATGCCAAGTTTCTTTCTTTGGTTTTGTGAAAATGCTATCATGTTGTGTACGTGAAAAGACATTGCATTGTCTTGCAGGGCATTTGCAGCCCAAGGACACCGCAGCCCTCCACAGTTTGCCTTCTCATTTAGTGGCAAGATGGTTGTCACAGCTGGCTTTTTAGTCAAGTTCATCAAAAAGGGATTGTATTGAAAGGGCTGTATCCTTTTCAAACTAATTTTGAGTTCTCAGTGTCAAACCACCTCTGAGCTTGTGTTTCCCCACATTCTTGTGCCCTCGTGCTGGCATGGGGGTTAGAAGAGAAAACTTAGTAAAAGCTACGAATGGGGCTCCTCGTTCTAAATTTAAAGTGCTTTGTGTATGTGAGCTTGCAATTGAGGTTAGGAAGTACATCTGATTCTACTGCATCAGACTGGATGTCTAGTGGTCTATTCTGTCTCCAGCTATGAATTAAATCCACAAGTTTAGAGTAGCATAATGTCATTTACTTTTTTCCCCTCCATTTTTTCCTCATAAACCTTTTCCCCAGTGCCACAGATAACCCCCTGGTTACACTCATTAGAGCACTTGGTTATATCAAAGCTCACCACAGCTGGGACTGCTTTCACCAAGGGCCCTACCTTGTATTCATCTACACTGAATTTCATTTGATGATTCAGCACTCATGAGGCACCTCTGCCTCTCTCAGGTGTCAGTTTTTGTCTTTGCTACCCAATGATGTAGTTTTGTCAGCAAATTTTGTCCTCCTCATTACCCCTCTCCCTTTCTGTACATTTCATAAAGATGTTAAACAGAATAAGCTCCAGAGAGCTCTAGGACAAATTAATCCCTTCTGGAAGTTTCCCATGTAATTGGTTCTTTTTTTCTCTGTTTCTTTTAAGCAGTTATTATCCAGATGGAAACACCCATTGGAGTTGCAATTGAGAGAAACTCACCTTTCTAGGGAGTGCTACATCTGACCTTTTGGCAAATGAGTTGAGTCCTACTCCAGAAATATGTGTTTTTTCCCAATTATTTTAATGGAAATAGGGATGACTGATTGTGCTGTGCATGCTTACACCATAGGCATTTAAAATCGAATCACATTCCTCTCTCTTGTGTCATTCAGGCTTTTTTGGCGTTTCTAAGACATGCTTTTTCTTGTTAAGCAGTGTGAACATGAAATAATGCTTACTGGTTTGCCTCTGTCTATGGCAGTTTTTTTTTATTCCATTTATATTACTCCAAGTTTGAATCCCACTACATTATTGCTAATGACATTTAGCACTCTTTTTTTCTGGCTAAATGCTGTGGCGTTACTTCAGACTTCTTTGGGAGATGACCTAGTCTGTATTTTACCTGCTTACCTATCAGAAATGTTGCCTTTGAACTTTTATGTCTAATTATTTCTGTGTCTTCTGTGATTATTTTTATGTTGTTTTGTTTGCAATGCTGCACACAAGCAATTACTAGCTTTATTTGTTTTGGGCAGCTTTATCTCCAGAGTAAATAAATGCTCTAGAGGAATATTTATTCTAAAATATGAGTGTTTGCTTATGGCCAGAGCTGTACTGCTTTAATACTGTCGCATTAAGCTACTGCCAAAATGTATGGAGGTGCTGTTATTTATTATTTGAGTTTACACAGGGTTATCTGGGTCTAGGTTAAACTGAACGGAAATGGATTGAAGCGAAAAAGGTATGCCAGCCTTTAGGACTGCAAATCCTTCTGTGTATATTTCTGAGAGCTTATCTAAATAGGACCAGCCCTTATGCTCTAATGTAACTCCACAATGTCCATTATCTCCTTGCAAATACACTGTTTGTGTGATAGTAATGTGCAAGCTTTGACCTGTAAGGACAAAGATTCAATAAATAAAATTTTAAAAGGACAATACTTGGAAGGAATTCCATGCTCTCGTCAGAAGTGTGCATTCAAAAATGGCCAAGTTAGGGGGAAAGTAATTTCCTCACTGTCTATTTCATCCAGTGGAATCTGGCCAAATATCTGAAGGTAGGGACGATAAAGAACCCTCCTGAATATCCATTCCACTCGGCTGTCATCGGGATGAAGCAGAGCTTGAGTTGTCACACCGTAGGCAATTAGCCACACACTCAAGAAAAACAGAAAGAAGAAAACATCCTTCATCTACAAAAGAGAGGGGGAGGGGAGAAAGGGAGGAGCAGTGACTGTGATAGCATCATCTGTATGAATACGGCTCAAATAATGCTGTTTCTTTACAAGCTTAACTTAAAGAAGGTGGAATAGGATATAGTTCCATGCACAGAATTCCTCACCTGACCTTACTGTTGCCATATTGTCCTTGGCCTGTAGTAAGCATTCTTCTTTGATAGCTCATTTAGATAAAGGTACATTTTAAATTAAAATCCTGCTTTCCAATCATCAAACATTTAAAGATGAAACACATTTTATCTTTTAAGTGATTGTCATTGTACCTTTTAAGTGCATATTTTCTGTGAGATATCAGCACCATGCACTGCTTTACTGTGAATTACAAGAGTTTTGCTGCAGCAGAGAATCCTGCTGGCAGTCAGTGCTCATTGATGAATACTGAGCCACTGATACAGCAGGAAGTGAAGGCTGCAAGGATCAGGTTGCTTCTGTCTTCAGTTTTCAAGCTAAGTGATGCATCTGAAGGATTCTTTTCAGGGCTTCCTGCTTTTAAACATTGTGTTTCTCTACAGATGCAGAAGTAATTGAATCCTAAAACACTTACTTAAAAAAAAATCTAATATGCATTTCAAGTGCAATAATTTTTCCCTGGTGGAGGAGGAACACTTCATCCTCTCCCCATCTAATCTGACAGAGTTCATTAGGGACTGTAGATTCATTTAAATTAGATTATTGGATTGTACAGTTACCCAAAAGCATAGGCATTTCAGACCTCCAGGATGTTACTTGGAGTTCTGATAAGCAACGTCGTCTCTAAGCCAGGCAAGACAGAGTTGATGTCCGACTTTCTTCAATCTGTTTTGTTTTCTGGATGATCTAAAATTTAGGAATGCTGCAGGACTACAGTGGTATCATAGCAATGGGAGAGCGGTGACAAGTCTGGAAATACTTTTTCCAATCTGCAGTCTCTCTGGAAATGAGTATTGTTCTGGAAATGAGCATTGTTCTGGCATTGTTCTGGCATTTTAGCAGTTACCAGACCTGTTTCAGCAATTCTGTAGCAAGGTTTTAAAGGAGAAAGACAGTAAGAAACCATCTGGGATTGCTTCTCTGTTTAAGTAAGGGAGATGATCTTGCTTCAGCCCCGTTGAACCTGTCAAGCAAGTTTCATTTATTGAAGTAACTTCCACTGTTCCTTTATCTGATGTAAGATCCAACACTGAACTACCAAAGCTAAGGCATCGTGTTGGCTTGGGTGGGGGGGAAGATGAAAGATGCCACGTTAGGGTTTTTGTCCAGGCTGTTGTTTATGTTCTCCTCAGTCCTTGTGTTACCTTGCAGGACTTCAGGTGCCACAGGCACAGGCAGTGCTTGTTCAAGGCCCTGGTTTAGTTTGGCCTGCAGCAAAGGAAGGGTTAGGAGCTGACTTGTTTCTCTTACAATAGAAGTCTGCTAATGCCGTAAGCCAGATAATGAACAAGAACAAATATTTATTTGCCGTTTACCCTTTTGCTAGTCCAACCAAATGTCATGTTAGAGTTCCAGTTATTGCATTTGTAGACAAATCCAGATAGCTTGGTAGTTATGTTTATTCAATGTATAGGCTTGTTTAGACTGTAGAGCTTTTACTGAGTTCTGCTGTGAGTCACAAATCAAATATTTGTAGATTCTGTAATAGTTCTTACAATTAGATGAACTCTATTAATCAGTTAGCATGAGCTAACTGACCTAGAGGATTAACATGCCTAAATAAAAAGCTTTTTCAACATACCAAAACATACCCAAACACAGTAACTGTAATTTCAATGTCCCATTTCCTGCAGGAGAGTGGTAATAAATAAAAGTATTTTATCAACATCTTCCAACATCTGCTTGGAAAGTACTAATATTTTTCATTGTAACTTGGAGCTAAAAAGTACAAGTAAGAATACTCCTGTAGGGAGCTTGTAACTATCCTTTTGCACTGATTTTTTTTTTTTTTTTTTTTTTT
>VZRN01005526.1:243245-434962 GCA_013397935.1 Dasyornis broadbenti
AAAAAAAAAATCAAGATCTTCTCGTTAGACAAGATCTGACTTCTTGTGTATATTTCATTCTACTGATTCACTTGATTATCTCAGTACCTTTCCTAAGCCAATCTACATCTTATTACACTGTGAGGCCTGGAGGAAAGATCAAATGCACTTAAAATAAGAATATATACAGGCATCTTCTGTAATTGATGTGGTATTTATCATTCTTAAAGAAAGTCTGCTTTACATATTATTGACAGCATTATCCAGGCCAGAAATTAAAATTGAGGCTCTGATCTAATATTAATTAAAGCTAAGGGACAGACTTCTGTGTGTTGGATTAGGCCCTGTAATTCCATGACTAAATTATTTGAGTCCTGTGATTATATGAGAACCTGTTTTTTAATTTTTGTAAATAATAATGGCCCTCTGAGAAGAAGGGAAAATGTGATCCGTGTATAGACAATGTCACAACGCCTGCATGAGCCTCCAGCTGCTTGATGAGCTCTCTCTAAAAGGAGAGGAGTCTCTGTGTTTGTTTCCATGTGGGGAATATTTTAAAGCCCTTTCCTCACAGCAGTGAAGGTATGGATTGGACTGAAGTCAGATCAACAGAGAAGCTTGTGTGCAGACATCTGTTTCTAAACCAAGCAAAGGGGAGAGGGTTCAGCATTCCAGCATTGCGGATGCCGGGATCTGACTGCTGTAGGGAGGGGCGGCTTGTCTGCTGCGAAACCACTCTGAGCCTCACTGCAGTTTGCAGTGCACTTGGCCCTCTTCTGGGTGAGGTAATCTCAAATTATTTTTAGCAGCAATGACAAAACTTAAAACTTGTTGCTCTAGTGGCCCTTACAGAGCAAGCTTGATATTGCAGGAAAAGCAGGCTGCTATGAGCCTCCCTGGAAGTGTTTTGGTTATTCTATCTTCCACATCACTGTAACACACCTCATACTAAGATCAGACAATTAAAATACCAACAAGAGGGTATCCATGCATCCCAGGGGGCCAGTCTTGGCAGAATGAGTGTTTTTTAAATCTTTCCGCTGTATCTGAGTATTTGGGACTGCCTGTGCAGCAAGGCTGTTAAATTATTCGTGGTGGTTGACCTTTTACAACTGAAACAGTATTTTTTTCACTTGCTTGCCCTCCAATGGCAGTTCCTTCTTCAATTTTCAATGCCATTCAAAAAGTGCCATTACTTACCAACAGCGAGCTGCTCATACTTGGCGTCTTTCATTATACAGGCGGCTTTGGTCTCTGTCTCCAGGCGGGACATCTCTTTAAGGATCTTGCAGGCTGCCAGAGCTGAAGCTACACCCTCCTGACCCTGTAGAATTGAAAGGGGTGCTGCTGTCACCCTCCACTGCAGGGCATTTCTGAATGGGGGAAGACTCCACTGTGCAACACATCCAACAGCAACAAAAAGTTCATGCACATCTTGCCTTTCAAGAAAAATCTTCCCTCAAATACAGACTTGAAAGTCCAAAATGGTGATCAAAATGTCAGTTTTGATGATATTTGAGAGCTAAACCCACATATTGTGGATGCCTCATCCCTGGCAGTGCTTGAGGCCAAGTTGGATGGGGCTTTGAACAAACTCGTCTAGTGGGGAGTGTTCTAGCCCATCTCAGCGGGGTTGGAGCTGGATGATCTTCGAGGTCACTTCCAACCCAAACTATTCTACGATTCTTTATTGGCAGTTCTTGTGCCTTGTAAAGCTGAAGACTCCTGAGTCCAGGCACTTAGAGAGGCCTGATTTGGGATAGCAATCAAAGACTGAAAGGAGAATAATGTGCTCTGGAAATAGAGCAACACAATCTCGCTGTGTCGAGATACCTCGAGCACGGCTGAGCTGCAACCCTGCGTGGAGATGTAGAGAAAAGGAGGCAGCACAGCTGGCGGAGGCACAACAATGGCCCAGAGCAGGGACGTGCGCTCGGGTCAGGGGTTGCGCTGCTGTGTCCGCACGCACACACCCCACGCTCGCAGCCTGCGGAGCTGTGCTGAGCTCTGTCCCTCCCCGGGGCTCCCCCCGGGCCAGATGCGCTCCTCCGCAAGGGCGGGGATGGAGCCTGAGAGCTGTCTGTCTCAGTGGGGGCAGGGAGGCTCCCAGATGCAGGGGACAGGGCTGGGTTGTGGCGGGATGTTAAACAGGAGCCGATTATGCCAGCTCGGAGCTCAGCCGCGGAGAGCGTGATTCTGTTCCCTACGCGTGGAGCACGTAAGCTAAAGACGCTTCATTGCTCCGTCTTCCCTCCCGTCACGCTCGGAGCCAAACAATTGCCAATTGTTGGAGGCACAAAACCTGCGCCTGGGAGCTGTGAGTCATCAGAGCAGGCAGGGGAGCTGTGCTCTGCAGCAGAGCTTCGGGCTGGGCTGATTTACACCTGCTCTGCCCTCCCTCCCCTGGCCCCCGCTGGCATGAGCCACGCAGAGATGAAAGGCCCTATAAATGCCACCTCTCGTGGTTTGGAAACAAACCTATCTGTCATCTGAGCTGCAAGGCTGAGCAAAAAAAAAAAAAACCCGAAAAAAAAAAATCTCGTAAACTTGAAATATGCCGATACTTCACCTGAAGCAGCTACAGCTCAGAGCTTACCATAGCCCAGAAATAGTTTGCCATCTTGTGCCGGTTTTGAAGTACTGCCCATACAAACAAATCCCTCCAAGGATTTTCGCTTTTCTGGTTCATGTCCAAGGGTCCAGGTAATCGCTTTGTGTTCATTTTATCCTGAAATATAGTTTGTAGAATTTAAAACCTGATTTGCAGTCTCGTTCCATGCAAATGACATCATTTAAGCTCTTCTCAGCCTTGCCAGCTACTTCGTGTTTCTTTGATTTTTCTTTTCTGTAGGACTAAAAGATAATTAGCTCATTCTGTAGTGAGTTAAAGGATCCTTGTGTCCCCGATATAACCCAATACATGTGAGAACATTCTGGATGAAACAGTGACTCTGTTGAAGCCAATGCTAAAGTTCTCACTGACTTTATTAAGGCCGGGGTTCAACCACTGGTGTGTAATATCAGACAAGACAAACCTGTGATTAACTAATCTGAGCTTGCCTTCAATTATATCAGACTCTGCTCGACTGCCACGGAGGACACGGCTTCAGAGAAAAGGGAACAAAAGACATTTTATTTCATCAGAATTAAATCTTGCCAAGGCCTTGTACAGGACAAGAATAGAGTACGTCAATACCCTTTTTTAGTGTTTCCTTTGAGAAACCTTTCCCTCATGCAAGGAGCAGTTTAAGTAGAACACTGCTTATGCCTTTAGCACTTAATCAAAAAATTGTCCGGAGGAAGTGTAGCCACTTAGGTCAAGTTCTGAGTTTTAAGTATATTTTAAAACTGCCTTTATATCTATTACATTGGTTAGAAACAGCCAGAATGGATTTTTTTAATTAAACAGGTTTTTGTTTAAAACCTGTTTAATTAAACAGGTTTGTGAGAATATATTTTTTAATAATTTAAATAATGGGATTCTGTTCAGATTTATTTTAGTGACATTTTTGTGGGATGTTGGGGTGCGTTTCTTCAGTTTGTAGTGAGCTATTGAATCACCTAAATTGCATTGAAAGCCTTGCAGGAGACAAAGATATCCTAAAAGTCTCATCTGTCTTTGCAACCACTAGTTCCTAACTTGAAAAAAGACACACAATTTAGCAGCAGTGGCAGTGGTATCCCAGCACTGGGATGTTCTTTCTGTTGCCAATGGTAGTGGGATTCAGCCGCTGTTGGAAAGCAGTCATGGGAAGAACCTTTAAAAGGCAAAAAACTAGTAGGCGGCAGGATCTGATATCTGAACTGGGCCTTATTTACAGCACCTGGCTTTAGCTCACTTACTGCTAAATGCCAGAAAGGTTAAGTGAGACTTCGGGGGCAAGTTTTTATTTCTAGCAAGTTTGTAAGTTTGGAGTCTGCATAGTGACTTCAGAGGTATTGTCTCAGGTGGTCCATCCTTGCGAATGCGGAAACCCTGAGTAGGTTCAAACTTAACTTTTCTTACTATTAATTAATTTTGCTAGGCTTTATGAAAGCAAAATTGATCTAAGCTCTTGAGTAAGAATTATTTTTAAAATTAGTTTTTAGTTTTAACAGTTTTAAGATGGAATTAGAACTTGGTAAATACCAAAAGGCTTAATTGTTTAGTTTGTCTTAAACTGAATCTTAATGACATTTCTTTATACGTCTTTATATGCCCAAAATTGCTTTCAATGCTTTTGCAAGAACTTTGGTACTTAGGAGTTTTAATGTTAAACACACTGTCAAAAAGCAAAAATGACGATGCATCTATTGCCCCACTGTGGATTATAGACTTTCCACAGTGGTACCCCCATGACATATTATCTCACGTGTTGGTCAGCACGCTTGCCAGGGCCACTTCACACAATTGTTCCTATTTCTTGCTGTGTTATGTCACTCAATATCAAAACTGTAACAATCTAAAGACAAATATCAAATACTGCATATTACTGAATATCAATATCTGAGTATGGTCTATTCATGCAGAGTATAAATCTGAGAATAGTTTCGTGTACAAAGATGACCATTTTCAGACCTGGGATTGAAAATGTCCATTGCCTATTTTTATTTCCCCTAGAAAATGCTGCCTTTCGAGTACTTCTGCTTAAAGTTCTGTATGAAAAAAGCAGACCACTATTTTTATATCTAATTACTCCTTAGTAAATGTAAATCTTACCACTTTGTATTTGCCATTTACCTTTCATTGAATCTGTTCCCTGCCCCACCCCAAAGGCTAGACCTAGTTAAAATTGTTCAGATTCTGAATTGGAGGGGAGCAGAATTACGATGCAAAGTTGTGACTCACAGATTTTTTCTTGCCTCCATGTCTGTGGTCTTGATAGAAACCTTTGCATGCATCATGAAGAAAATCCTTGAGAACTCTAGAGACCTCACTGAGAGTGAAAAGGGGGCAGTTCTGCTCATTTTGCTGCTGACCAGTGACCCCTGCCAAGGTCAGTTTGCTTTCTTCATGTTTCTTCAGGAGAAGTTCATAGAGGAGACATTTCTGAGAAATGGAACAGTAGAGTCTCTGTAGACGACTGTAGGTCAGGAACTCATATATGTTAGCCCCATTGTCAATAAATAATTTTACAAATTCTGGTTTATCATTGACCAGAGCATCCATCATCACTTCTTCTAGGTCACAGGACTAGATTGATGAAAGGGGAGAAAAAAAACCAAACAAAAAAGGAAATTATGGGGGTAATCATGGATGATGAGAGAGGTAAGATTTAACATGAGGACATGCACGTTTTATCTTTCACCAGTCAACAGTGTGTACAGTGAGAAAGGGGTGGAACTCTCTTCATTTCTCTCTGACAAAATGTCTGTGCTGTGTTAAAACATCAACACAAATTGCATGCTGAAGGACTTGATGTGAGGTACCCACCACCCTGGGTATTTATACAGCAGTTGAAAAATTACGTTCTTCATACCACCTCCTAATGGTAATACCTGCCTGCTACTTGTGCTTTGTAAGTTTTGGTTTGATTGCTTTAAAGGTCTATACGGAGGGGGAGAAAGATTGTTGCTCTGAAAGAGCTCAAGAAAGAGATGATGACCACTGAGTTATTCCTTTGTCTTCAGCCATTATCATATAGGGGGCCAGAAAGACAAACAGCCTCAGGAAGCTCACTACCCCTGCCCAATCTTTCAGAGGAGCATGCAGGTAGTGTTAAAAACTGAAGCCATCTTTTGGGATGTTCCAGTGTCCTGCACACATTGGATTATACACCAGTTGTCCTCTAAGGCAATAAAACCTGGTACCTTCCACTCCACATCACCATTGAATATTTCACTTTTAGCAATGTCGAGTCTGTTCCAGGCCACTGCCAGCTTCAGTTCATCCAGATATTCCTGAGCCTCCTGACTCTGACTTTTACAGGCTGGAAAAAAAAATAGGAAATGCAGTTCAGGTCAGTTTTAGCAGTTATGTTTAATTTAATATACTATTGGTACTTTGATTAGCAATGCAAGTTCTCCTTCAGCTATCACAGATCTGTAGGTTGCTTAACCAGAAACCCTTCATAGCAATGTTTTCCTAAATTTAGAGCTATTAATATTCAAAAATGTTAATTTTTTCTAGATAAATTCTCCATTAAACTATTAAGTTTAAATAATTGTTGGATATTAAGAAGGACACTGCCGTGCAGAACACAGGGTACAGGACTGGCTGTTGTTTTTGCATTGTTTCAATTAGCACGTTAGGAATAGAATGTCTTTTTGGTTTTCTCCCATGCTAAATTTAAGCTAACACAAACCATTAGGATGATAGAAACTGAAATAGGTGGCAGCACAAGTAATGACTTCTTTCAGGAGATACAGTGGAGATTTCGTATAGGAGAAATGGATTGTTTCTGAAACAAAGAAAGTTCTGATCTATTTGTGGTTTTGGGTTTTGTTTTCTTGGGGAGTTTTTTACTGTACTTGGGGGTTTTTTACTTTTGTAATTGGAATAATATACTGCTCCAGCATATTTCAGTTCTTCTATAGCCTCTGTTACTGAGAGAAGCAAGTAGTGAAATAAAGGAGTGACTAAAAAAGTACTATACAATAACATGAGATTTAAAAGCAAACACTAGTTTAGAGGAAGGTTACAAGAGCTATGGTAACTGCCTCAGTTAATTTGTCAATAAACAAACAAAAGAACTGTGCATCAGAAATGAAATCTGATCCAACAGCCAGTTGAGCTTGCACCAGAAAAAAATGAAATATATTTATGGCATAGAAGTCAAATAAGACAAACTTTGCACTGTGTTTTGTTTATTGTATCTTACCTTTTACTAAAGCTTTTAAAATGACTGTGTCTAGTTCTTCTGAACCATCTTGCTCAAAGTTGTGCAGAGTTAGAAGATGCTGGTGTGAAATAATGGTCTGAATCTATTTGGAGTTGAAACAAAAGTCATTTTACACATTGTCCTTTGGATATACGTTATGCCCCAAGAGGCCTGTGCAGATCACCTGTACCGTATTTCCCAAAAGCTTATGTTCTAATTGTAAAGCTGAGGTTTGGCAAGAAGACAAATATTATTAGTTTCCCATATATAAATAACTCCCAAGACACAGAGGGTATTATTGCCTTTTCCAAGTCACCTGCTGGCATAGGAGGAACAGAACTTGGATATCCTGAGAAGCAGCACAGTGCTTTAATTAAAAGATCCTTCCTTCACTTACATTCTTTTTTGACTCAAAGTCATGTTATAGCCAGCATACCACTAGTTCCATTTTACCTCATCCTGCTTTGACATTTAAGTTTTGCCCTCTGGGTTATTTATTTAAAAGCATAGTCTCTAACTCTTCTCTAAGTAAAAGTCCTCAAATATTGATATATGCAGGACTCCTCTCTTTACATCTGCTTTATTGAGTTTTCTTTCTCGCAGTGCAGCTGCACTGAGACTTTGTGAGCATCTGGCAATATTGCTTCTAGATGCCTTTCATCCCCTTTTGTTAGTGATCTGGCAAAGTTCTTTCTAATGGAATTAGCATGTGGGTCTTTTAAAGCTGAGGGTTGCGGCAGGGAATGCAAAGAACAGGTAGTGGGCCAGGTCAGGACTTGGTTTATCTCAGAGGCAGCCAGTGCTCTTCAGTCTTCACACAAAGACAATCTCAAAGTGGGGTTTTTGTTTCTGAAAGGCTTATACATAGTGATTTAAATTCAGCAAGTGTACTCCAAGACAAAGAGTAAGGAAGCTCTGTGAATCTGTTCTGTCTTTCTGTTTTAAGAACAATAATACTTATAGAACAAGTAACTGACAATAGATAGGATGCTTTCTAAACACGCTTCATTCTATTTAATTTATTCATACTTATCCACAACTAGGTTTCCATTTAACAGCTGTAGATCATGAATTAGGTCTTTTCTGTCACAGCTGCACAAGCTCCACAGCTGTGGATATAAATAATGCTTCATGTCCTACAGAAGGACTGTGGGGTTCCTGGGTGATGGCTGTTACTTGAGGAAGTGATTGAGGAAGGACAGAGCCCTAAGTGTTCAGCTGAATTACTGCGACAAAAAGTCGTTTGCATGATCAAATGACCTCTTAATTTTAATGCTAGAGAGGCCCTCTATGACACTGATGTCAAAGCACTGGAGTTCCCAAAACTTCTGAGTAGCTTCTTGCCAAACCTTTACTGAAGGGGCTACCAAAGCTACGAGTGTTAGGAGAGAACTTGTGAACATGGCGACTCCTCAGACATAGGTGCTCACTGTCACTGTCCACTGGAGAATGTCGTTCCATGAGAAGCTTGCTGCAGGGAATTTCTCCTTAAACTGCTTTTCAACAGCTTCTGGCATGATAAGCTGTGGGTCATTCATGAATGCAGCCAAGATGTCAGCTGTACCTCCAGACCCTGCTAAGATAAGCCAGGGAGCAGAATTTTCCAAGCTGCTGCAAATTTGCTGTAGTTTAAAAAAGGACATTTTTAGAATCTGTATGTGGAATGAAAATGTTATTCAAAAGAAGTACTCCTAGCAAATCAGGAATTAATGTGTACCTAAATCAGATTCACTATGGAATCAGTCCAGACCTCCTCTAAGCGATTAGGATTTTTCAAATTCTGTAGTACGTCATCCATGTATAGGCCTCTGACTATGCTTCTTTTCATGACACATCTGCTGAGTATCTAAGCAACCTGATTTGGACAAACAATGCATAAAATTTCTTTGACCCTGACTTTTTTTTTTCCCCCGAAGTCTCTGTGTCAGCATAGTCAAGTGCAAGAATAACCTTGTACAGAAATTATCAGCAGGCTTTTTTGTATAGGTTTTTTTTTTTTTTTTTCTATCTACTAAACTTCTCAGTATGTTGTGAAAATAAGGAATTTGCCTGTGGGAATACAATAGCAAAAAAACCCACTGAATCATAACAACTACAAGAGTTAAACGCTACTACTTCTAATACTTGTGCAGTTAGAATGAGTCAGGCAGGTTGTTGAGAGAGGAAAGAGAGGCCGTAGCATCGTAATTGCAACAATGTCTGTTTGCTGGCAGTCTATTTCTTCCTCTGGAGATATGCAAGACTGTATTGATTCAATTGTGGTGCAGGGTGTTTTTTTCTTTAGTTTAGGTATTGAGGATTTTAAAAACTGTTTGTAGTCTTTGGTGTGTATTATCCATTTTAAGAAATCCATTTAAGAAATTGATATTCTAAAAAAGTGTGGCCCATTATCCATTCCCAGCCTATGTCAGTTTAGAGCAACCTTAGCCAGCCAGTCACTTTTGGTCTTCCAGTCACCATGTTCTCTAAAACTTTGAAAAGAGGATTTATATGTCATAACATGGAATTTTTCTAAACCAAAGATAAAGGAAACACTGCAATTTTTAGCTTCTAGAAGGAAAGCTCATGAGGTGCCATAATCTTTATTTAAACAGTGAGATTTCTAATATGAGTGTGTTTTAGTCCAGCTGACAAAAGAGTTATGACAAGATACAAGAAACTAAAACTAGAAAACATCCCCCAAAAGAAGTCATTATTCTATAAGAGGTTGCCAGCTTGCATGTCACAGTCCTGTCACTTGGAAGCTTAAAATTATGGTTAAATTATGTCTCTCTAAAGGTATTCTAGACTGAAAGCATTAAAAAAAGGAAAAGTAAAATAAAACAGAAATCAAAGCATATCTCCTTGTCAACAGGTTCTTTAAGTTTAAGTAGAACCACTCAGGAAAAAATCAAAACTGATCCTTCGCTGAAGAAAATTTGGGATTATTATCAGACAACACTCCGGTTTTCAATTCTACAATGTGGAACCAGGACACTCCCATTTTAAATGGCATGTCCAGCAAACCTGGTCTTGTGCTTCCTCTGCGCTCTGGGACAGACAGCTGTGTCATTGTTGCTGAACAGCACTGAGAGATTCAACTCATTTTTTGTCTGTGTTCTCAAGTAATGACACAGTATTTCTGTTTCCCTAGATCTGGAACGAGGTTCTGTGGGTTTGTTTTGGGTTTGGATTCTTTCTTCCCACTGGACAAGGTGGGAATGGAAGTTGTAAGGATCAACTGGTGCCTACTCAAAAGTAAATAGTTCTCCCAAACAAATACCGGCAAATTTAACATTAACAGAACTCACTTCTTAATGGTGTATAGATGTAAATTTTGGCTTTATGTAAAGTGCCAATAGATGTGTTTGTCATCCAGCCAAATTTTCCATTAATTACTTGGCACCAGTTAATTAATTTTTCTGAAGTTGAAAACAGCTTCTTACCTCAAGTGTGCCTGGTCCTCCATTCACCAGTAAGCAAAGCACCGGGATCTCAATGCTACCTGTTCCTGTGAAATAGATGGTTTAATTTAATTTAACTCTGTAATCCAAAGGTGACTATAGACTGGCCTGAAGGAGCTCAATCAAAACAGTAGTATCATGAGATGAATGCCTCTTTCAGCTGGAAGATAAAAGGCATTTAGTTCAAACGATTTTTTGACATTTCCCTTTGTAGATCTCCCAGAACTAAGCACAGAGCTCTACTTGTTATTTGTTGTATCTCTTTTGGGATGCCTACAGAGATAAGGTTGAACTGAGCTGTAGCCAGGATGTGATTGGCAAGAAACTCAATTTGTTTTAGTGAATGGCATAGCATTCTCACACCTCTCTAACAAGATGCTCTTTGAAGAGTGACCTCTGTGACTACAGGTTCCTCAAGGTATGATTTGTACTACAAATATTCTTCATTTACCATGGATTTGGATAAAATTTAGCCAGAGGAGGATTGGGTAGATTCTGACTTTAGGCTGTGAATCCGGAAAGTCCTTAATTGCAAAGAATATTCAGTATATAAAAAATTTCCTCTAACTTCTAGGTGGTTTTTTTCGGTTGTTTTTTTTTTTTTTTTTTAATAGGGAAATTCTGCATGACCTTATTAAAGTGTTTAACTTCAGTAAAGCCACATAGCTTTGCTCAGTGTGTTTATAAATGAGCTTAAATGAATGACAATGGTTTTGTTTATAGAAGATAACACTGAATTCAGTATATTCCAGCAAAATATTTGTTATATGAATCAGCATTCTTTGTCAGAATTGTGTTCCCCTGAGATCTGTTCAAACAGATTTGGTTTGCAAACAGAAGGAGGCTACTTTGTAATTGTCAGTACTGCAACCTCAGGCTACCCTTACAGCCTGCCTGTGGTCTTTCCTGAGTCACCAGATAAGGATTTGTCAGGTGAATTTGTGTTCTCGGGTACTTTTGTGCAACCACCCTATGGGCTGTGTAAGTGGATATTCCACTGATGCACACAGCTGTGAATAAGTGAGCTCTCCCTCCTGTTCCAGCACTGCAGGTATTACAGAAACAAAGCAAAGGTAAAAGTAATTGTATTAGCTCGACAACTGAATTCCTTCCACAAATAGGGTTAGTAGGAGACCTGCCCAATACTCAGTTCTTATTATGAAAAAGGTCACACAGATTCAGATGGACATTAGATGCTATGGTGTTTACCCAGGATAAGATTTTATCCAGGAACAAATATAACTTAAAACGTTTCAGAGAGCTTTGGAACAGGCCTTTTCTTCCAGTGTGGGAGCAATTCAAGACCCTGTGTGCAAGAGGGAATAAAAGTATACAGCAATGACCATCAATCTCTTAGAACCACTGGTTAAGGCACTTGAAGCTGGATTTATTTTCCATGTGTTGTCTTTTAAGACAATTTGAGCTATGCTTTGAAGATCAGCTTTGAGCTACGTTTAAGGAGATGCAATAAAAGTCCAGATTTTTGGTTCAAAGAGCAGCTTTCTCAACTTCAGAAGTTACCATAGTTCTGCCTCTTACATAATGACAAATATGTTGACTTGATCTTGCCCATGTAGGTGATTGTCCAGTTTGAGAACTGGAGTTACCTTTGATAAGGCCAGGGGCCCGCTGTGGTATCAGTATTATTCAGATTAAATGCCTGTACAGAGTCTCCTTACCCACATATCCTGTGCGCTGCTCTGAGATGTATTTTTCCAAGGTCAAGCGTAGCTTGGTGGTTCCATCCGGCTCATCTGGTGTTGTGTGGTCCACCAAAATAAAATGGGAATGGTTGTGGTCCAAGGAATAGGGTGGGCCTTGGATATTGTCATCTGACTGGTAGTGTACAAGACTTTCAGTCTAGAGAGAGGAGGGGAGATGTCAGTGCTCTCTGCAAAGCACAGCCCTTGTTTTAATGTCCTTCCTCTCCATTTCTGTGCTGTCTGCACCCTGACACAGCACACCTCCTCTGAGACGCTTGAATAGACTCTTAAATAAGGATGAAGAAGGAAAATCTGTTCCTTCTGGAAGCGGCCAGATTTGGCAGGACTGATAGCTGGAGTCCCTAAAGTTTCCCTCTTGGCCTCTGTAAAATATAGTGATATTGATCATCATCTCTGGAATGCAGGTTTTGGAAATGTTTGGTGGACAAGAGGAAAGGGGCCATGAGACAATTATTGTGTAGGGAGATGTGAAGCCTCAGCTGGTATAAAGAGGGGCAAACCTGTTTATTTCAGCAGTGTTTTATCCATGTTTAGGTGAGTAGGTGAGTGAGCATCCTCCATGTCCCTATCAATTTAAACACAGCTTTACTCAGTTGACAGGGTTATATGAAATATAATGGTTACTCTTAGTTTGGAAATTGCATTCTAAAAGAGTGAGTGGCAGACAGATTTTAGAAAGTGGAATATTCTTATCTTTTATTTTGGGTGAGGGGTGTTATATCTTTCAATTATTTATTAACTATTTTTTTAATGCATAAAATCATCTTCTAGGTAACAGAGAACCTCTGCTACAGCCTTTTGTTCTAAATATTGCACTACATATGGGCTTCCATACACACACTTTTTCAAACTCCCCTTCCTTCCTTAATACATCTTTCCCACAGTTGCATGTCCACTTTGATACATCATTCCAGGCTGTAAATGCCTGATAATTCTTTTTCATTTTCACAATCATTGTCCTGTTGCAAGTAAGATTAAAACAATTTCTTAAAATCTGCTTTTCATTCTATCATGCCTCTTTTTGAGGTCCTGCAGTGTTGCTGAGCAAAACTCAAGACTCTCAACTTGGCAGTTCTCACTGTGTATTCCATTTTCCCCACACTAATTGTGTGGACACAGGCAGGTCTTAAATGCTTTTGTGGCATAGCAGTGTAACCTAGTTGTCATTAAGGTATGGCAGAGATTTACATTCAGGTTTTTAAGAGTCAGGGCTTATGTAGAGCGTTCCTTAACCTCAGCTGTTGGCAGGGTCTGCTAGGAGCAGCAGGTGCCCAGCTGAGTCCTGGGGGAAGTCCAGCACAGGAGTTTTCCATGTTCTCCCCAGACAGGGCTAAGGCTGATGCTGAAGAGGCAGTGAAGGAGCTCATAGCAGCACTGCTAATGCATAAAACCACGGAACAACCCAGAGGACAAACTCCTTCCCTCTGCACACTGCAGAGCATGTCTCTATGTGGCTTTCTAACACAAAGCTGTGTACAGGCAAACTGGAGAACAGAAATCTCCTCCAAATCAAGGTGAAAGAGGCTCTTATCAGGCTTGTTCCTGTGGCTTCTTTCCTTGTCAGCAGCTCTGGGAAGAGCAGGAAAATCAGAGGCTGTTCCAGGAAAATAAAGTAGTAAACTTGCATGTTCATTATGAACAGCAAGTGCCACAGATTTCTTTGACTTTCTTCTCTCTGTCTCTCATTCCTTGGGGAAAGATTCTTGGCATAATTAATTTCCTTCAGATTTTGTTTTGACAGAGGGTGTGCCTCTATTCTGCTGCCATGTAACATTAAGCCTCCTCACCAAAGATCTGGCTTTTGATTAGGACCTGGAGGCACAACAACCAATTGAAAAAGGCCCTTGGGTATTTTCCTATTTATTCTCTGAAAATGTGGAAGTGATCTTTGAATGATGTTTAAAGCATACCATTAACACAGAAGAGATGGGAGGAACACATTGATTTCAGGGCTTGTTTTTCACCTTGCTGATGTGGTGTGGATTGTTAGCTCTATTTTATACAACAAGCTGCTTGTGTTACTGCCAAGTATAAAGAGAACTGGGTTTAGATCAACATTGCTGTATGTAGTTCCTTTGTCTTAAAGTTACTGAGCAAAATCCAAAATATCTTGGGGTGGAAGCTGTGCCAGAAGTCACAGGGTCAGCCACGCTCTTTGCAAAATATTCCTTGACAAAGAATTTGGGCTTTAGTTGGGGTGGGGGGGAATAAAAAGAGAGTACATTTGTTTTGAAGCTGCTGATAGGGAAAGATCCAGATGCGTTTTGATCACTTAGCCTAGGAGGGAAGTGAAATAGTTTGCATTTGCCAAAGCAACCTTCCTGAACAAAATTCACAGACACAAGGAACCAAATTCTTTCCTCTGAGGCCCTTTCAGACCAGTTGCCACACAAATAGGTTAAAGTCTTCCAGCCAAAGAGCCTCACCTGGGAGAGCACACAGGTATCTGTCCTTGGCAAAAAAAAAAAAAAAAAGGGGGAAAGACCAATGACAATAAATTGCTGATATGATCTGCCACTCTCTCAGCTTCTAGCTGGTACTTCCAGGCCTGTCTGAGAGAACAACTCGGTGTGAGTTCAAAGGGCTGTCTTTGTCATTTGTTTCTTAGCTTCTGCAGGGAAGTAAAATAGTGCAGAGAAATTGATATTCGTTGTCATTACACACCTATTTTATTGTTCTAATATTCTGCTTAGTACAAACTGTATATCCAGTGCCAAGAAGGGAATGCTTTTATTTCCCTCTCCACTTCTATGTCCATTCAGCAGCAACACTTTCAGCAACTGTTTTGTTGTGTGAGGTTTTTTATTAGTTGGTGTATTGTTTTTGTTTCCTTCCCAGGAACTTTGATTCCCTTGACCCAATTTGAGAATTCCCTAGAACTCCCCATAATTAAGTGAAATCCTGCATGGCTGGTGTTTTTGACCTGTTGTATTGAGCAGGTTTTTGCATATTAGACACCAATTCAGGAGCTACTTAAGGAAAATTTGTCCTGGAATATTTAAGCCTGGTGTCCCATAATAGAAAATATGCTTCTTACAGTATTTATGTAATAGCTAGGGGTAGGTGCTCCTGCAGTAAGTGGACAAGGGAAAGATCCATGAAAGGTACGGTATCCCGGGATATTTTCCTGGCGTTCATCCTTGTGCCGCTCGCAGCGCTGATGCCTAATGCTGCCACCCGCTGGGCATGTGCGGAGTTGCTGCCAGCAGCGCTGGGCACAGAATCAACCATCCAACAACCCTTGATCTCCATTTCTGTCTCCTCCCAAAACACAGCTTAAACCCCACTTCTTTTGTTTGTTTAAAGTTATACCAAATTTATTCTTCCAGCTGCTTACAAATTTTGTAAAGGTGCGGCTTATATCTGAACAGTAGAAAAAGTGAAAAATACCTTTGTGTTATCCAGAATTTCTCTGTGCTGGATTTTCCTGAGTGAAGTTATTCCTATGGCAATCACGCTTACTTTGGATGAAGTACTAGCCAGTGCAAGATCTCGGACTGCTTGCACTAAGTGTCTTGTTACTCCTACACGCAAAGCATTGGTAAAAATCCAGGCACCTGAAATAATTTTTTAAAACCAGTTAGGTAATATCTTTGTATTTAAATGTGTTTGTGTGTCAAGTAACATTACTTACAGTACTGGATTTAAGGGGTTTTTTTTAGACAGATAAAGTGAAGACAGGTCTTGATGGACTATAACTTTCAGAATCAAAATACATGCAAAGTACATAAGACTTTAATAAGGAAAACAAGAAGAAATTATAAGCTCAAGCAAACATCCTTCACGTATCACGCGATGCAACGTTGCCATCTTTACTCTGATGTTAATATGCTCATCAAGAGTGCTATGTCCACTTTGGAGTCGCTCACTGTCTAAACACGAGCAGGAACATCCCTGTGCCGGGCAGGTCTGAGTGTTGTATGAGGAAGAGCAAGGGGACTGAGTCAAGGAAGTTGTTGACTTGAACTGAGGGCTAAAGAGTCCCATGCCATCACCCCATAGCAGAAGAGCTTGGGCATAACCTGCATAATCTGGAGTTTTCACTCTTCTTGTGTGTGTGGAGAGTGAATTCTTCAGGAGAGTAGAATTGACAACAGTATTGTTATGGTGACAAGGAATTTGGAGAGTCCTAGGTAAACAGCAAGTTGGCCTTTCTCAAATATGTAACATAAAGAAACTGAGGATCTTGAAGCTGCCCATTCTGAAATACAGAAGGCAACTGGAGACAGGGAATATTTGTGTGGCACAAAAGTACCAAAAAGAGCCCAGTGGCTGTCTCATTACAAAAAGCAAAACTGTTACAATCTTGTCTGGAACACTGAAGCTAAACCAAGAGCTTCCTGTGAAATGTTCACAGATGTTTTCACTTTGTTTTGCAGGTGATAATGGAGAAAACAAAAATTCTTATTTTTGACCTAAATTCACTCCTGTTGAAGTCATATTGCTCTGCTCTCTTCAGAATTATTTTGTTATGGCACAAACGAGGGACAATATATTTGGTCCCATTTTGATGCTATCTCTCTAGTGTCACCTCTGAGGGAATGATGTCAGGTAATTTTACACCTCAGGAATGGCTGCCTAGAGTAATTTGATTAGAAAGAACTTGGTTTTGATACTACAATACCATCTCATTAATTTTCAAAGGTGTTTACACACAGGTTGTATGTTGTGTTCAGCAAAGTCTTGAATTTCCAAAACCAAACCTTTGAGCAGGCCCGCTGTCATTAGCAGATCACTGGGGGCTAGGTGTGAGAACCCATCAGGCACACAAATTCCTTCTTTAAAGTGTAAAGCACTCACCTGTGCTTTGAGCTGCCTTTATGAGTCCTTTCTTTAAGCTGTCCCGTAGCCAAGGCTTCATCTGGAAATTTTCTTCTCCCCCTACTAAAGAGATAACCAAATTGGGAGCAGGTAGCTTCCATTTGTTGAGCATAACTTCAAATATAATTCCAGGGTGAATGGTACTCGGGACCTTCATAAACTTCAACAAACACAAGAAAAACTCGATGAATATCAATAGGACAGAAAGATACAGTAAAGAGTCTGTTCATAGTAAATGCAGAGGGAAATTATCACCAACTTGGATATTTAAAAAAAAGTTATTTGAGCAAGAATTGACAGAACTAAGTTCTAGAATGAATTTAGCAGACTTCTGTATAATTGCCATCTCACTAATTGGATCAGATGCACGGGTTTGTTCTGTCTTGCAGGCTGCCATATCACATTCTCCCTTAGAGTTGCTGTTCCACTTGCACTGCCTTCAGTTTCATGGCAGCCTAGCAAAGCCAACAAATTTTGTAGGTGTTTTTTGTTTCTGCACAAGCGGAAATATTTTCCTGATTTTATGTCTGTTTTTCAAGGACACATTACGTGAATCCACTGCTTCTTCCACTGGCTGTGTGCTTAAGGCTTTATGATGAAACAAAATCTTGAGGCAGATTTCAGGGATTCCTAGGAATTCCTTCTGCTCTAGCACTACATGTGCGTGGGAATAGTGAGGAGGTGGGTTTGTCCATGTACATCCCTCTCTGCATATCAGCAGAACAGAGAGAGAACTTAAGGGAAAACCTTGAAATAGCTCAAAAGTATGTTTAGACAGTAAAAAGCCATAATGTTTACATTTTGGCAGATATAGGTTAAAACAGGGAAAGGATGCAAAATGAAGGAAGGAGGGCACATAACTGATTTTTCTTTTAAAAGGAAAAGTGATTACCTGTACTTGTATCATGTCATTGCAAATCAAGTTATTCATTTCTGTGTATTCAAAGGCCGTGTTTTAAACCACATTCATGTTCAGGAAGGTATGGTCCCTACTTGGAGTGCAGTGTGGTGCCTCACGCTGTGGCACATGGACCCTCACTGTTGCAGTCTCTGCTTTTAATGCTAAGAAGTAACAGCTGAACAACGGCAATGGTGTTAAAGGGTTAAAACTCCTCAGTGCCCATACCTTTCCATGTTTCTTCCCAGAAGCTGTGAAGTCTATTTCTCCTGTGCAGTATGGTAGTTCTCTTTTGAAAGCTTCTTCTTTGTCACTGCTGCAGAGCTTGGTTTCCATTTCCTCCCTTGAATTCGTAAGGTGATTGAGCACCAGCAAACCAAGATGTTCACTGAGATGACAGAAAGCTGGCAAATAAGAAGCTATTTAAACTTCCATAAAATCCATTAAAATACATATAGACTAGATTTTAGTCAAACGTTTTACTTTTTTACTATTACACCTGTAATTTTAAGCTAAAACTGGGAGTCTTTGTACCAAATGTCAGATGCTATATATAAAGGAGAAGGCAGATTCCAAACCAACACTATGTAACTTAGGATATAAAGAGGCATGAAGAAATAAGGCTTCCTGAACTCTCATTCAGCAGACAGAAAGCTGAATTGTAAGGTGCAAGATCCTGCAGTCTCAGAGCCAAAAGGTGACCCTGATTCTACAAAAGAGAAAGAGGAGTCTCAGCCACCCACTCTTTCCAGCAAGAGTGGAGCAGTGTCAGTGAGTGTCTGAGTCACAGTTTCTTGCTGTCACCGTGCCTCGTGCTGCTCTGACTTATCTTACCTGACATAAATACTAAATAACCAAGTGATGACGTTGTGTTTGTCTGAAGATGCTTTAGGAGAGATTTACTCTCTGCTTCCTGTAGGAATAGGCTATTTAGTTGTAAGCCCAAGTATTTAAGGCCAGGCTGCCTTATAGCAAAGGTCATATAGCAAGAGTTGCTCTTCTGCATTACATGAGACACTGGAAAGACCTGCTTGATTTCCCAGTGCTCCAGTTTGACTGAACTGACAGAATTATCATAATACCCATTTAAACTTGTATGCCTTCTTTTGATTCTTTTCAAACCAAAAGCAATGAGATGGCTTTCTCCCCTCTGCCTTCAGCTGCATATTGAACCACATAGTCAGTCTTTTAAAAAATAAATCCTTGTGATGCTACAGTAATCAACCTGTGATACAATGGTAATCAACACTGCATTAATTTTTATTTCCTAGTCAAAGAGATTTGCTGTGGGATTGAGAGTGGGTCAAACGAGCAAGTCTCTCTTGGGTCTATTAGGATGCTCCAGTAGAGGGAGCAAGCCCTCCTGCTGTTCACTTGGGCTGGGAAGTCTCTCGGGAGTCTGTATCCTGGCTGCTTCACCTGTTCTCTTGGGCTGGGAAGTCTCTCGGGAGTCTGTATGCTGGCTGCTTCACCTGTTCCCTTGGGCTGGGAAGTCTCTCGGAAGTCTGTATGCTGGCTGCTTCACCACTGCTGCCTCTGTATTTTCTTCTTTTCTATTGGCTGTGAAAACGTTGTTTGGAGTTGCCTTTTTTCCTATGATCTGCCTCTGAAAAGTGGATATGGACCCTCTCATGATTTCCTTCCCCTACAGCTATGTCACACCTTTGTATCCACCCCCAAACTTCTGTCAGAGATCACTACTTTAAAGATGCTTGTTCTCATTCTACCTTCCTGCATGCTGCTCACTTCTGGAGAGAACAGAGTGATTGTTGTGAACACAATAAACATATTAGTCTGGTTAGGATTCTTAACTAAAAAATTTACTTTGGATCACCAATAGTGGTAGTCAAAGCAAAGCCCACTTTTTAGTCTGAGTCCACTTTTCTACCAGAGAACCAGCTTTGTCTCCTAAGAGCATTGAAAAGAATATTCTGGGAAAAAAGGTTAATACAGAGTACAAATAACACATTATTCATTATTATTTATGTACAAATAATTTCTTGTATTTTATTAAAAAAAATTTTCAGGACTGAACTTCCAGGGTAGGTGAAGTCACCGTTCATCAGTGTCCTAGATAGTACACATTTATTTGTAGCTACACACAAGCAATAAACTTGGAATAGACAGCAATTTACAAAATAATCTAATGGTAATTTGTCCTCAAGTGGTTAATTTTAAGCCCAGTTCTAGATCCTAGTTTGCAAAATTCTCTCGTGTGGTTATCCGTGACTTCTCTTTTGGAATAAAGACACTAGGCTGCTGAGATTTGTAGGGAACATTCTTGCATTTGGGTAATTTTTTTTCCCCCAGAAATAGCATATTATTTGATTTTTAGTTTCGGAATTCTGGTTCTCGGTGGTAGTGAACAGCAGTGAAAGAGACAAAAATAGGTAAGATGCAGAAACAAAAGTTTGTTCACAAGCTTTTACAAGGCTGGAAAGTGAGGAAAGCACCTGGTAACATGAGGAAGAACTTTACTATGCAGGTGACCGAGCACTGGAACAGATTGTCCGGAGAGGGTGTGGAGTCTCCCTCACTGGAGGTATTCAAGAACCATCTGGACACAATCCCGTGCCAAGTGCTCTGAGATGACCCTGCTTGAGCAGGGAGGTTGGACTAGATGTCCCACTGTGGTCCTGTCCAACCGGACCCAGTCTGTGATTCTGTGATTCTGTTATATTATGAACACTGAGAAATCACCAGAAGAAACCTGCTGCATAAGATGTGCAGATGTGGTTCTTAAGCACAAAGACTGACCCCATTTGGTGTTTCCTCCCTTCCTCTATAAGGTGTCTCAGCTTTTGCAGTGGAACCCCTCCCTGTTAGGGGCAGAATCACCAAACACTGCATGGATCTGCCCAGGGGCTGCACCTCACCTTGCCCCTGCTTTGCTCTGCAGTGCAGCTTCACTACAACTCACCAGTCAGCACACGGATTGCGTTATGTCCCTAATATAATCATATAGCAGGATATAATCAGCTCTGTCATTTCCTCCTGGATTGTCAACACTTCTGTTCTTAAAAAGCATGTGGATATCTCACCCAAAGTCCTCTAGCAAGCGAAGTAAGCAAGTATTAACAAACTATGTGATATAATTATGGTTTTTCAGAGTGCCTTTCTCCTGGGTTTAACTCAGTTGTGTTCAGTTTGGTTTCAGCTTTCACATGAGTCTCAGGTGGTTTCAGGGGCTGTTGCTGTGAGACTTGAGGCTGTACTAGATTGCAAGTGTGTCAGGTCACAGTAATTGGGTCAAATCTCTGCGGTGGCAGTCATGACATACCACTGCAGTCAGCTCAGCCATGGTCAGCTCACGTCACTGTAACGTCACGGAGCATGGTTTAATTGCAAGGGTCTGGGATAAGCCTGTGCCTTGGGAAAGAATACACAGACAGCCAGAAAGAGGAAGAGAGTCTAAGCCCGTTCTGCATGAAAACCAGTAGGGGATGACTTCATAATTTTCTTCCTCCTCGTACACTATTTTTGATTAAACTTTTTAGAAATTTCCAACATTTCTTTTATTGTAGTATATAAAGGTATTTCCCCTGCATTATCTAAGAGAATGCTGTTGTATTAAATTTAATGAAAAGATTACTTAAAGACAAGAAATCAGAAATACTACAGAGGTGAGGGGAAAAAACCCAAACCACAAAAATCTTGCCTGCCCCAACATATGCATTCATATTTCAAATTGTGTGCATATATCAAAGAATCTTACTTTAGTACTGGTTCAGACTTAAGTACATATATTTCTATCTAGGCTGCTGCTACATATCTAAGTTAGTAGGGCAAATTCTGTCCTAGATGTTCCGTCGACTACAAATACAAACATCTATGGAAAGAATGTACCAGTAATGATTACCAGATTTGAAATATAACCTAGAAAACTATTTCTAACTAGCAAAGCAAGTTAAGACAATTATGAGGAAAAGACAATTGCCAGTTCCACTTACATCTGGAAATGTGAGTCAATGTAATTTACATTAGGGATGGCCTGGTTAAATCATTCCAGGTGTCAGCCAGTCTCGTGAATCATTATTTCTTTAACCTCATAAACTGGAGCTGTAAGAGTTGTACCATTGCATAAACCAGTGCTTGTAGTGCTGGAGTTTGCAGGTCTTAATACTCTTTAGTCCTTCCTTTTGGATGGTCCTAACTTCTGATTTCAGCATTCTAGATTTCTGGGATGTAGGAAGGCTCTAGGGAAGCTCCACAAGGAGAATCGTTGCAGAGATTCCTTTCTAAAGCATTTATCCGGAGAAAGTGTTGAGATCAGAATCACAGAGAAACATTTTGACTCCTATTTCTGGATTTGACATCCCTTTCTGGACTTTTTTCCCTCCTGTCTCTGCTTCCTCTCCCTGCCTCTGCCATGCCTTCTCTCCCCAGCCTCCCTTTCTCCTACAATTTCTCTCCTGTATCCCCCAGCTTTCCACAGTCTCTCCACCTGTTGTCACTGCCACCTGCTCCACTGTCAATGTGTATCTCTACTTCCTTGCGTGGTAACAAAGGACGGATTGTTCACCTCCAGGGGGGTGAGAAGAATATGGGTCTGTTTTGCCCTTACTTTAGATTTTAACCAGGATTAAGCTGGTCCATGGAAGGAAGAGGGGTCAAATTTGAGGCTTTCAAACATATCTTTTGAAAATGGGCCCGGCCAAGGGATGGCTTGACTTCAGTTGTTGTCTTCAAGGCTTCCATTAAGATAGTAGGCGTGTGGTAGTCATTACCTCTCATGACTTAGAAGTACTAAGAAGTCTCCTTCATACCTGCACACTGATCAGCAGGCTGGGACACACCCTGACTCTTAATCGCATCAGATTCCTCCACCCACTCAGGGTGTACATTTGAATATGTAGGTGAAATGATTAAATATAGCAGTACAGTAGGCCCAGTATTGTTGATGTTAAACCAGTCACAAAGTCTGGTTTGTTAAACCAGTCACAAAGTCCCCCCTCCCCTTAACTTCAGTGGTAGATTGCAAGAAAACCTATTGATTTATAAAAGTTCAAATATGCTTTCATGTGGAGTAAAAGAGAACTACACCAGTTCCTATGTCCTTATTGCTGCAGGGTAAGCTAGCAATCCTAACAAAAGGTAAGCCTCAGCTATTGGTCAGAAAAAGAGAAGGCTTACACTAATTGAAGTGAATATTAAGGGAAATAAGTGAATATTATTGGACTCTGTGGAGATCAATACAATGAACTTCTCTTGAACAGGAACAGTCAGCTTCCAGCACATGTAACGGGATCCCTTTTGCTAAATTGCAGCCTTGTTGGGAAGGATCTGAGGGTTACAGGAAGAGCAGATATGAGAAATGCTGTGCTGCTCTTGCAAGAGAGAAATGACATCTAGTACAGCATAAACAGCTTGTGTGAAGTCACTCAGCTGTTCACCAGAACAGCTTTAGCTGCAGTATCATGTTTGGATTTGGGTGCCAGGCTTCAGGGGAATTACGGACCAGCTGGTGAAGGTTCAAGCAGGAGCAACAAGAAGAACAGAGATCTTGTGCTGAAAGAGAAGGAAAGCTTGGATAAATTAGAATTGTGCAACCAAAAGCAGGGAAGAATGCAGGGAAGGAAAGCCAGAATTTTATAGTCTACCAGTGCAAAAGGATGATAGGAAAGATTTGTTGTTTATATTTGTGGTTGGGACAGCAAGGAACAGGCTCAAGGGAAGGGTGGTGTCAAGGCTGTGCAAGGGTACAGTAGTGACCACACTCAGAGAAAGACTTCCTTGTAAAGAATGAAACCTTTACTCTGCTGGTTAGGGAACAAGGAACAGCAGCTCTTGATTGTGATGGCATCTCTATGTTGTTACCCAAAGAACTTGACCTTAAACCCTAAGAGCTGGATATGCATCTGCAGCTCTGATCTTTGAGATACACATATGCTTATGTAACTTTTCCAGAGGAAATTCTCTTACTGACTTTAGTGCAAGTACTCGCTCCAGGAAAACTGCATCAGTGAGTTTACTGGGCCAGTGCCAGCAACAGTGTAACGGCATTATTTGCTTCCAATAGCAGCCACATTTTCATTCCTATTTTGAATTAAAACATACTAAGTATAAAGAACAAAGCAGATGCAGGGGATCAGAATAAAGAATACCAGAGAAGTGAAGGACACAGTAAAGACTTCAAATTTCATGTTCAATTTCAGCATGGGCTTGAAAAGTGAATTGGATGGACTTATACTGGTGTATATATTTAAGTGTGAAGAAACAAACCCAGTACTTAATCAGGGGCAAATGCAATTGAGAAGGCATTAACTGGAATCCAGGAAGAGAAAATTACCTATAACTATTGTGGGAATATAAAAATATAACGTGAAACAAACAAAAAAAAGTATTTGCTATGGAAAACATGCACACATATCTGTGTGAGACACTGATGTACATACATATGTGTGCAATTACACACATTGGCTTACTTATTTTTATGTTGCAGCTTTGGAAAATGTTTGTCAGGAATTAGCACATTCAAATTTTAGTAAGAATGTATGAAACGTTTCTGCATCACAGCCTAATGACAAAGCAGGATCATCTGCAGTGATTGCCAAGGAATTGCTAAATAAAGCATAAAGACCTGGGGCGGTGAAATGCACCAGCAGAAATCATGGCCAGCTGTCCTGCACAGGGCTTTGTCATGCCTGTAGCAAATAAATCTCTGAGAATGGCACAAATAGAAAAAGAGAACAAAAGAAACACGGCTGTCAAAACAAGTGTGACTTGTACTATAGTATGCTACACTTCTCTCATGTTCAGACAGGAGGGCTAAGAAAAACCATTAATTGCCAGAGATGAGAGCTGGAGGGATGCAAAAATAACCTATGAGAAGGTTTCTCCATACTTTGACTAGGACAGAGACAGAGAGAGGCCAGTTCAGGCTGACAGCCTGGGGAATGTGTTGAGTAACCAGAGCTTTTATGAGTTTTCGGATACAGGGCTGGACAGGAAATCAGAAACTTGAAGTAAAATCATGGGGAGAAGTGAAGCATAGAAGTGTCCTAGTAAAATAGAAGGGGGTTAAGTTTCCAGGTATAGTCATGTGAATTGGCGCAACTAGAAGCTTTTAAAAACTTCAGTGTTGACAGTTTCCTTTCTAGAACAGCAGTTGCTAAAGAATGTTCTATCAAGTAATTTCTCTTTACTGTATTTATGCATAGTCAAAAATCAGAACAACTGAATGAAGAGAGAAAAAATGATTTAAAAATCCTCATCAACAAAAGTGAGCTTTAAATAGATGTGTGGGAAGAGAGTCTTGTTACTGAACCAGTGTAGGCTTTGTTTCGACTTTTCTGGGATATGCCCCTGGAGCCCGGATCCTTCCTGTAACTGCCAGGACACAAGGATGTGAAGCAAACCAACCGTTCGAAGGAGTCTTCCCATTGTTTTCTAGGAGAATGGATAGCGCTTTGGTTCGGGTAGGGTTAGCATCGAGCCTTTAACGAATGAATGTGCAAAATGCTAATGCAAATATAGGTACTTGGTCTTTTTTGTTTCTGTCTTCATTTGCTTAACAAAGTAAAGAGGACCAGTGGCTATTTGAATAATGTACTTTTAGTGAATCTGCAGAAATTTGCATATGGATGTCAGCCAGCAAATTTCATAGAAGTGGATTTATTCTGGGCAGAAAACCTGAGAGGGCGGAGAGGTGATAAAAGGGAAATGTAGACATCAGGGAGGTAAACAATGTAAGGAGCAGATGGATCTGATGAGAGACAACACACAGCAAGGCTGTTCGATGGAAATAAAGGAATTGGCAGTGCTTGCCTGGCACGTTGTGTATGGGCTGTGGGGGGAGGTTGACACTGGCTTCAAATACTCCTGGACCTTCCCGGCTCTGTTCCCACAGCATGGCATGTTACTTTGAAGCTGTGCCAGCACAGCTCCTTGGGTGGCCTCACACTGAATCAGACTGAGTTCACATAAAGAGAACTCATTTTTGCCAGGTCATTTTTCAGCAAAATCAGTTCACTAATGTGGTGTACAGCATGCCACACAACCCTCTGGAAATAGTGTGTTGAGAAACCATAGCCGTAGCTCATACTGAAAGAAAATACAAGAAATTTGGGATAGTTCCAATTCAAAACAAGTGCTTCAGGAAGGGTAACGTGCAGACAAGGCAGACAAAACCATATCTCAAAATTTTTGTAGAAAGTGGATTGTCCATGGATACCAGTAAGTAAGGACTGTTTAAAGCAAAGGACACAAAAATACAACTAAAAGCAGAAGTATTAGAAAATAAAAAGGACTGCCACTTGGGAAGTAGAAAGATTTGAAGTAACCTAGTGTGGTTTTCCTCGGATCAGCTTGTTAGGATCTTAATATATCATACTTGTAGAAACTGCAAAAGTTCACAAATGTTTCTCTTGATGCCAACAGCTGACTTCACAAAATTAGCTCCTAGCATTAAGCTCATACCAATCTTTACTTCTTTTCAAGTTTGTAATCTGTGCAGTTTCTTTTTTTTTTTTTAATTTCATGCCTGTAGACATGCATTCTTGTATAGAGAAGAGCAGTTTTTACAGTGGAAAAAACCCCTTTGCCGTGTTTCCTTGTGTGGCTACTTTTATGGTCGCATGTTTACATTCAGTGCTTCAGGCAAATTTTGTAATCTTGAAGGGGAAGTATATTCAAAACCAAGAAGCTCTTTTGCATAAGCCATATACAAAATATACTTTGAGAATTCCATACCTTAGGAAAATAATTTAGATTGTTTTGTTTTTTAAATATAATAAAACTGCAGACACAATTCTGAACTTAGAACTGTGCAAAAATGGTATTGGCAAAATTGTTCATCAGCTGTTCTAAGCTTTTTCCTTTATAAGACATGAATCTCTGTCTTTTCCATTAACTGCAAAACTGAAGTTGCATTTAGGTGCAGCTGTTGCAGGAAACCTCAGGCCCAGGCATCTGAGTTCACTGGGCTCTGTTGCACCTTTTGAAATCAGACCCACTGAAGGCACTATGATGTACTTTTTAAAATCTTTTTTTCCTTCAGAAATCTGGGGTTTCTGCATATAGCAAGCCTGCCAAACCTAGATTTTAAATGTATGCCTGTTGCCCACTGTAGGAAGGCTGCTGTTTCTTTTGTCTTCTGGATAGTGCTGATGTTTAGCTGACAGTTGCAGCAAATCACAGCCAATTTCCTCTTTGGCTCTCTTCCTTGGGTTAGTTATCAGATAGGTTCAGACCAGATCCAAATGAACAACGAGATTATACAACTTCAAGGCACAAAAAGTGTCTGAACTTTGCATAGAGGTGAAAATGGTTGACCTAAGGCTTTTAAGGACTGCTTCAGTGTACAGGAAAAAGAGGACCCTTCCTTATTCTTGCATGTTTGGGATCCTCAAGAATATCTCTTCCTACAGCTGGACAAGGGGCTGTGCTGGCACAGGGATGGATTCAAAGTCGGTCAAACTCACTGTGCTTTTTTTCCTCCCTCTTTCTACAGTGTATAACACAATGTTGGGGAAGGCAGGGTGTGTCTGTATCCAACACCTGTATATCCAAGGTGCTGTGATGAGAGAAAAAAAACAAACCAAAAAGTTACTGTATCAATCCAGTTTCTATAGCTGGAACTCTAGAGAGCGGTGGATGGATGCGCAGTTCCACTACAGAAACATCACTGCCTCTGGAAGCGCAGGGTTTTGTTTTATCACCGCAGTAATTTAGCTAAAGATCTTGAATGCAGATGCTACGCAGGAACAAATTTTGTAGTGCTCTGATGTGCCACCGTGTTAATGAGCTGCCTTACTCTTGCACTTGCCACACTGGCAAGGCTCTTCTCTAGGCAATGGAATGCTTAATATATTATAGGTTAAAAGGGTGACGAATTTTTAGCTGTCACAAAAAGAGATTTTAAAAAGTCCCAGTTACTCCAAGTAACCCATATGATCCAGATAGACTAAAACACCCTGAAGGAATTACATGAAACTAGTAATATACTTACACAGGTACTCACTGGTGCTGTCACAGGTTCCCTCAGGCAAGCAAAGAGAAGCTTCAGCTGGCCGCCCTGGCAGGTAAACGTTTTATTCCTGGAAGTTAGAAGGTTTTGCACTTGGTGATAGATCCATGAGCCATCTCATAGGTTATGTCACAGTGTGGAGCTATGCAGGAGTCAAGAGCTGAGAAGAGCACTTCAAATACAGTGTCAGAGGTGCTCATGTTTGAAATTCAACAGAATTCCTATGAATGTATTTCTGCTATAAAGTTGAATCACAACATAGTTGTGCTAAAGCTTTTACAATTACAAAGCTGTGAAGCAATATATTGAGGATACAATGGTGTTGTTTACCTTTGTTTAAGAAAAAAAATAGCAAAATCCACAAAGATGAACATGTAACTTCTAGCTAATGACAGAATGCAAGCCTAGAAAAGATTAAAAAGTCACTTTCTCACTTGCCACTCTCACAAGGAAACAGTTAAAAACTACAATTCTATGGAATTATGCAAAAAATACAAATTAATGCAAAGTTAAAAAGTAGCTATAGAAATGTGTAACATCTGCTATTGCTATCAATATGCTGCATCCTATTCCACATTGGCTTTGATGGTCATATTGATGAAACAAAAACATATATAGCTGAATAATATTTAATATAAAACTAAAGCAGGTTATGTATTCATCTGGGGTGATACTAGTTGCCAGACATTGTTTATTCCTGTGAAGGTCTTAAAATGCCTATTTTGAAGATAATAGACTTTGTACTCTGAGAATGCATGTACCTACTTTTAGTTACACAAGCAATTCCCTTGAGCTGCCTCTTAGAACCAAAAAAAAAATATGCAGAGTTGAAATAATTTACCTAAGACCAGGATGAATTCCACATTTATCATTTATTGACTTTATTTTTCTATATTCACTGGGAGAAGAAGCTTTCCCAGATGAAGATGAAGAGTTAATAAAGAATAAATTCAGCCAAACTCTGGTTTGTCAGCATTTCTGGCTATTTTCCCTGTGATCTTGTCTGAATGTAGAGTCTTTACAGATAGTTGACTGCCTTTTATCAGAAACCATCAAATAAAGAGGGCTTTTTCTACCTTTACTCTCTCATCCAACATTTAGATAATCAGCTGCTCTGAATGAAATCTTGTAAAACAAAAATTACAAAAGTCTAGAAAAGCAAATATTAAAACAGATACAGAGCGGAAGACATCATCTGCACCCCAAGATACTGTTGGGAATTGTCTTCAAGGGTAAATACATGAAAGAGGAAGGCAGAGTAGCACAAAGAAAAGTTGTTAGTGCATATTCATGTTCTAAAATCGTGGGGCTGGTGGGAGAAGCCCATAGAGTAGGGAACTGCAGTGCAGAAGAGCTGAGGGCATGGATCCAGCTCTGTGCTTGCTCTGTCAGAGAGAGCTGTATGGTAGACGATTGCCTGGTTGTAACAGTTCTGCAGTCTGCTAATATCAGAATTGCCAAAATAGCAGGCAAGAAGTCGCTAAATACATGAGTCTATGAAGATTATTCCTAGTGCAAGCTAAAAAGTTGTCTAAACAGTGGAGAGTACAATAGAGGAGCTTTGCTGATGTCTGATTGAAGAGCAGGGCAAGTACAGTAAGTTAGCTGCTATTTATCTAAGGAAACCAAATTACTGAACATAGAAAACCCACTAAAGGAAGTGATCCCAGACAAAGGACAGCAATAAATAGCTTGAGAAGTTACTGATACAGAAATTCTTAAAGTTTTACATATATTTCATTATTCAAAGGGAAGAGAGAGTAGCAATGGTTGGTTTATGTCGCTGGTGATTACTAACAGATGATGAAGGAGAAAGAAAACGTGGACTAAGCGATGATGTTGGCTTCATTGATGTGATTCTTCTCGGCTGAATCACAAGTATCTCTTAATGTACATAGAGTATTTTGTGATCCTACCTGCTGGCTGTCCTCTGCAACAGGCATGGCCATCCACCTGCAGGGCTGTAGATGCATTGAGGAGGCTTTTATTTGCTGCTGTTCCCTTTTCCTGTTTGGGATGAGAAAGATGTTGCCAGTTTGCTTGGCACGCTGGTCCCTATGACAATGAAAGTAAATGTTGCTAATGTAGAATGGTATCAAGAGCTCTCCTCTGGGATGGAAATAAGCTCTGTGAAACGGACAGAGATGCAAATGATAAGCACTTCTCTCCAGCAGTAGCGGAGCATAGAGTTATCAGGAACAAACAAGCAGGAATGGACTTAACTGTGAATGTATTTTCTAAATTAACTTCTCAGATTTTTGCAATAACTTGGACGTTGAGTAACTGCATCAGTAACTGATCTTTCATTCCCTTTGAGAAGAGTCATGTGCTTTCCCAAGCTACAGAAATCTTTAACAAATTTCCCAAAGCACAGGTTTGTAGTTGAGGTGATCTCTTAATGATTTAGGTTTCCAAAGCAATTGTCCACTTATCCTCACTGATAACTTCAAATTTTGGTGCACAGCATCTCAGCCTTAAAAATGAATTTGTTTAAGGATTTGTTCTGTATTTAGAGTACAAAAGTTGCACCATGATGCTTCCTTAGGTAACTTGCCTGTGAGGCTTTCTTGATGTGTAACAGACCACATTTGGTATAAATTATTGCAGCTCAGTTGACTGCTGTGAATAAAAGCTACTTTGAAGAAATCAAAGATATGCCCAACTCTTTCATGATTATAGTAATGTGTTTCTTCAAATATTTTTGTCCTTCACAAGCAAAATAAGTGGTATGATTCCTCTATGTTTGTACTGGGGCTTTGGGTTTTCTCGCATGAGTTGATGTAGGTCACAAATATTTTCTGCCCTTAAGACAGATTTTACTATTTTCATGGGCTTTAAATTCACCTTTCTTCTGTGAGTCTGCATTCCTTTGTGCTTTTGTTTCTAAAATATTTAGAAAATGTATCTCTGATACATCCCTTTGATTAGACTATAAAATGACATAAACTAGTCAGATATCCAAATTCTATCTGTTCAAGAGAACAGCAGATTTTGTTTCTCTCACAATGACCCGTGTCATTATTCTAGAGTGCATAAAAATTTCCTTTGAATGTCTATATGTCATATGCCATATGTCTATATGTCATATTTTTGATAATGCTTGTATTTCTAGGAATATAATTGTGTTAAATTCCATAACATCACAGTCATAAAAAGTCTTTGATCTTTGTTACATCTGTGACAGTTGCTTGAAGTATAAAACCCTGAAATGAAGCAGGACCTTAATCAAGCAATGTTCTCTGAAAGTGTTGAAGTTAGTGGCTATTTTTGTCCACATTTGATTAATGGTTTGTCAGAAAGCAGTAGGTGCTGGGACTGTGACAGACAGAGCCCAAGCAGAAGTTTCCCTCCAGTTCAGACCTGAGTGGTTTGCTCAGTTTAATCCACAGTTAACGAGCAATACTGCTTCTGAGGCTGAACTGTACCAGACCCTGATGAAGACCATCTCCGTCCCTCCCGGACTATTACTCTGCAAGTGTCTCTGTTGAAATCCTGTATGTTTTTAACCTTTCTAAGTACTATTTAAACATCACTATTCTGTCAGGTTAAATTTTATTTGCATGTTCTCCCTTCTGCTCAACACCAGTGTGTTCATTATTAACCCATTTCCTAGACAGTTCCATAACTTCTCTGGAGAGTCCTGGTAAGCCTTGCTGGCCGTTCTGACCCATCATCACACCTGTACATCTCTCTCCCTTCCTGGTAGCCTTCCAGCCTTAATGTCAATCTGCTAAGAGGGAAATAATGCTTGAGTATGAAGGTTCATAATTTATTACTATCTTACAGACACTTGAGATTAAAAATTTTGCAAGCTGCTGAATGCACCTGCAAATTCATGACACTGTTTATTATTAAAGTAGCTCTTTCTACAGCCTTGCTCACCCTGCCAATGTATGTGCAACGAATTGTTCCTAACACTCCTCTATCTTACAGGGTGGAACTTTTCTTGGAATGTTCATTGCATTGAACTGTGTTCTCTAACATAAAAATTGAGCCTTTGCACCCTCAGCAGATTATCATTTCTCCCCCTCTGATTATTAAAACCAGTCACTGATGGAGTGATGGTCTGTGATTGGGGATTTTTTGTGTGTAATGGCTGGCCTGTAACTTAAAAATCAATGTTATCAGTGAGAATTAAATCTTTTGCTATGTAGCTGAAAAGCCAGGTTATGTCCATTTCCAAGTTTGTTCACGCGGGGAAGCTTCACAAAGAGCAAATGCAAAGAAGAGGAAGAATCTCTGTATGATATCAGCACCAGTTAAAGCATTCATTCAAGTTTGTGTTTCCATTCAAAAAAACAATGTATTGGTTAAAAATTCCAATATTCTCAGTTCTGTCTGCACCAGAATTTTGTGAAGTGTTCCAAAGCATCCCTACCTTTGAGTGATCCTGTTTCTCTTCTTCCCCAGCAAATCCGAGTGCTTAACACGCAACCAGATTTGTCATCACGGCTACAAAGGAGGACAATGCTATTATCCCATTTACAAACCGAGAACTTGAGGCACAAATAAGAGCAATGACACACCAGAGGTCACACAGGAAGTCTGTGGGAGAACTGGGTGCTGAACTCCGGTCATTCAAGGCCGAGGTTAGTGACTAGAACTTTCCTCTTTGATGTGGGACTGAAAATACTTTCTTAAATTCAATATATTTACAGGAATTTCACCCTCTCTTTGATAATTCTTATTATTTGTTATGCAAATATGAGTAATGTATCAAGTTAGTACAATTGGTCTTCCTTTTTCTTAATGTGAAAAATATTTTTATTTAATTTGCCATTTATTTAGTAAGATGATTTTAAAATGTTAGGAAAACCTTTATATCTATTATGAGAATTATCTACCAAAAAACCTGAGGCGAAACACCTGTAGTCTTTTAAGTCAGACCAGATAAACTTGACAGTTTAGCCACTAGAGGGACCTCCAGGAATAGAATATACAAAAACAGACTACACAAAAACATTTGACGTGTTAGGTGCATTTAAAGAAAAACAAAAAAGCTTTGCAGACCAAAGTGTTTGTTTATAACGAGGTCTGAAATAATAGGAAACAGGAATTAACTAATTATCTTGTAAATTTTGTCATGAAAAAGCAACTTTTCTGCTGGTAGGATATGAGTTTGGTTGGTTGTTTCCTCTTCACTGGCTTAATGAGGTTAGTACATCTGCTTTGAAGAGGCTTGCAAATTATTAGTAAGGTTATTGATTGTTCTGTGGGCAGTACAAAGCAAATGCTGTTATTCTCTTTCAGAGTTTCTGAGAAGAATATGATGTGGATGTGGTGCAGACTGTCTGAAATCAGTGAGCCTGTTTTCTCACTGAGTGGTACTTTAGCAGAGCCCTCAAGTAATGTCAAACTTTAACAGCAGTTTAATACCCCAATTAACAAATGTTAATGCCTTGCCATGCATGCAAATGCTCTCTAAAATGTAGTTATGCAACCGCTTGGGTCACTGGATTTGTAATTAGCCATCAATCAGGGAGATGACAAGGGTGCTCTTATGTTCCCTTTCTCACTTCCTCAATAATACAGAGGGAGTTGTGGTGTTCTTCACGCACAAAGTTTTGGGGCTCTGAAAGCTCCAGAAGCTTCAGCTTTAGCATATCCACTGTAAAACATGAAATCCTGCTGAGCAACTGTGCTTTTGAGACACTGGAGATGAGGACACAGAGAAAACAATTGCAATTAACCCAATTAGAAAAAGGTCAGGCATGTCTCTAGAATTTTGCATTAAATCACAATTATGGAACAGGTTAAAAGAATTTTTGCAAGACTTTGGATTACATTGCATTGTTTAGCTTTACCTATGAGAATGGCCCTAGTGAAATGAAAACTCCTATTTTGTGAGATGAAAGCAACCTGAAATTCCAGTTTAGCAGAGCTAATTGTTGCACAGGTCTCCTGTGGTCTGTCCACTGAGTTTTATGGTTTCCAATTTGTTTGCCTTGAGAGGTTACTCATTGAGAAAAGGTGTAGTGGTAGGGGAGGAGACATTGCTAATACCTTTTTAAATTTTCTTGTGTGGTTGGTGGTTGTTTTGTTTGTTAGTTTTTTTGGTTTGTTTTTTTTTTTTTTTTTTGAGGCATTAGAAAGCTTTGTGATGGATTATTGCTTGAAAAAAAAATCTTTGCTTCTCCCACAGAGTTAGCATTAAATTCCTTGCACTGCACATGTATAACATCCCACTGAAGTTTTCCAGTGAACTATCTGCAGTTAAAAGACACATTCAATCACAGGCTTAACTGTCAGACTGATGATGCTGGACATCAAAAGAGGGTTGCCAAGTGGGTCCTGCTGAGGAAGAACGACTGATTATCTGTCCCATGCCATTCCCTACATGTGAAGTAGGATATTACATGTTACAGATTAATGTGGTCACAGGCAGGAAGTGTTCTTGGACCAGGAAGAGATTTGGTGATAGCTAATGATTTCTTTCCCAGCTGCAAAGGGTGAAACCATTCCTGAAATACCAGGATATCCTTTATTAAGAGTAGTCCCCTCCATAAGCAACTGTGGGGGGAAAATTTGGGGGTACTTTCAGTTAATTTATTTGGAGCTTAGTCAGGGGTGTTTTTTGATACGGATTTTAGCCTAATAAAGAGAGGATTTGTGACTAATGTGAGGAGGAGAATTTGCTTTTGATGCAAGATGGTGTAACAGTCTCTTCATTTGGAGAATGCTGTTAGTCACTCTGCCCTCAGACATGCTGTCCTGTGTAAGAACGTGCACCCTGTACCCTGGGTGGCATCGTGTGAGCAAGCAAACACCTGCTGAGTCTCACGTGCTCCTGAGATTAAAATACACCACATCTGCCCTAATGATGAAAACAAATGTTGCAGGATTTTGTCAGCCTCTTTAGTTTTCTCTTTTGGAGTAATACCTAGAAGAATTATTTTCAGTTACAAAAATTGCTGAAAAACTAGCTATATTAAAGAACTCAGGGGACGGGACACAGCAGACAATTGCTGAAACAGACTGGAGAGGTTACATATGTGTGGGTTCACAAGTGTGTCTGGCCAAGATCTCCTAAAGGTATCCCCTCTTAGTTTTATCAGGCTTTCACAAGTTGTAGATTTTTATTTTTCCTACTGCCACTTTATTGAAGATTTGCGAAGAGGTTGGGAGCAGGAAGAAAGTGTTGAGAGGGACGTTTACAAGCTGTGATGCACCAAAGCAGTTCAGTTACAATTCTAGCATCACTTTTTTTTTTATTGCCAATGAGCCCTTCAAGGGCTCTGCCCTGAAGTCCTGCTCCTAAACAAGTAAACATCTAGGAACTGATTTCTTCAGATTCACTTATATGTGGAAGTTTTTGGTCAGCAAGCAACAAGAGCAAACAGAAAAGGTTAACATTGTAGAAAAAAAATTGACCTTTATTGACAGAAAACAATATTCTGATTGGCTAGTACTGGCCTTTTGTATAAATTAATGTTCCTTAACAAGAAAAAAGAAGAGTCTACCAATTATTGTTGCAGATACATGCTTACTCAGTTTTACCTGAAAGGGGTTTTACTTTGATTTTTCTGATATTTCTTTTGTTGAAGAGCAAAAACTAGAAATATTGTTGGAAGTAGCAGGACTAACCTTATGGACAAATAGCAGGGGGTTTTTTGTGATTGGTTGGGGTTTTTGCTTGTTTTTCACCTTGCAAGGCTCAAATTTTTCACCTTGCAAGAGCTAGTAATCATGGAACAGATCCTCATGGAAGCTGTGCTAAAGCACATGGAGAACAGGGAGGTGATTTGAGACAGCCAGCACGGCTGCACCCAGGGCTAATCCTGCCTGACCAACCTAATGGCCTTCTGTGATGGAGTGCCTACATCCATGGACAAGGGAAAGGATACAGGGATATAATTCGACATGTAAGGATGTAATTTATCTGGATTTCTGTAAAGCCTTTGGCATGGTCCCCCCCAACATCGTTCTCTCTAAATGGGAGACAGACGGATTCAGTAGGGGGACTGTGAGGTGAATAAGGAATGGGCTGGATAGCTGCATCCAGAGGGCAGAGATCAATGGTGCAGAGTTCCCAAAGTGTTTGAAAACAAAACAAAAAAATAGCCTGTGGGGTGTAACCCTGAATATATACTCAGAGACTTTCTTCGCTTTAGGACTTAAAACCTGAGCATTGCTGGACAGTAACGCTCTTTCCCAGAAGGGTACCAATATGCTTAAAAAAACCTATGAAACAATGTAAACATATAATATAAATGTAGACATAACCATGCACTCAGATAGCATTCAAGGAGATAATGCTAATCAGGATTGTCAGCAGGACTGCATAGCCTCCATACGCTGGATATCTGGAGCATGCTGCTATCTTCTGCAGGGTTACTTTTCTCTACTGCCCAGATTCCTGAACATACTGCACCCACAGTTAAAAATAACCCAAAGACGGGAGGGAATTAAAGGACACTTCAAACTTTCTGAATAGACTATTGTCTGCTCTTTTCTGTCTGCTCCATTTGTCTTGAAAGAGATTGACAGAAGAGAAGATTGCATAAACACCTTGTTGAAAGTGTGGTTTTTTGGACAATGATTAGTCTGCTAAGGAAGTGATTTGAGGAATTAATGTGATTTCTGACTTGTGACTGATTAACAGCTAACTGGTTAGGTTGCTCCTCCTTTGTGAAGTTGTTTCAAGTGGAGGAATGTGAGTTTCTTTTTCTTTTCTCACATCCCATTCTATCTGTAGACGTTTCATTGCCACTGAAGGCAGCATTTCAGAATAGATGAGGCTGTATCATCCAGTTTTCAGGACACAATTTATTGAGGGTACGATCCAGCACATACTTTGCCCATCAACCAGGCTGCTGTGATCTCAGTGATTCTTGAGGATGAACGTGTCCTGTGTCTTTCACAGCAGCACTTGTCCTAACTAACCAGCACCGTGGTGCTTTTTGAATGACCAGCCAAGGTGTCACATTCCCTAGATTCTTTCCTCATACTTCATGATGACACTATTCTTTTGATGACTCCCAGGAAGCCTAGACAGCAATGGTTAACAGATGCCTAAACTGTGGGTAGAGCAACTGTGGATCTTACTGATCAAGGAAGCTGGGGGAAATTCACTGGAAGGAAAAAGTTGATGGTCAGTGTTTTGGGTCATACTGCAGTTTCAAATACATTACACTCTCTGTATCTGGAGTTCCTTCTGGTGAGCTAAGTTGTTTGAGTAGCAACACCTGCCAACAAGGAAAACCTGCTGGATTTATACATAAGAAGCATGGGTGTATTCAAGTGCCTGTAACAAAGATTTTGCTTGAGTTTAAAACCTAAAGTTAACTTGCATAAAAGCATACAAGTTGTATATTAATAGATTTGGATTAATTAAAAATAATGGCAAATAAGATTATCAAGTGTCCAATGAAAGATGTCTACGTGTACTCAGAAAATTATTCTTAATTGAAACTTGATGAATGAATGAAAATTTACATATATCTTCCCACCTCCCTACTGAATTGGCTAAGCTGTACTCTTCCTAGGATTTAAAAACTGAAGCAAACCCTTGTGTCTCTTTCCACTTGCTTTTGCTTTGAATTGTAAGGCTGAGGTTTGTTTGTCCAACATGTTATTTTTGTGTTTTCAAACTGTTCTTTGTGTCTGAGGTCCAGGTACTTAGTTGTTTTGTAGCTTTTAATAGGAATGTTTTTAAAGTAATGAGAAGTCTGTGAGCAGAACTTTTTCATTGATAGAGGATACTTCAAAAGTTTTTGTCATGCAGTTACTGCTTTATGAAAAATATATAAACAATCTAGGACTTTATTCTCAGTTCAGTACTGAGTGACATTTACCTTCATCACTGACTGTGTTTTTAGAATCATCTACTCACTCAACTCAGGTGTGGATTCTCCAGGAAATGGAACACAACAAAATATTTGTTTAATATTTCAAATTAATATTTAATTCAGGAAAAAGAATTCAAAAATTGAGACAATACAACTCTCTTTCCTCTTGGAAACTTATTTAGCATGTCCCCTACTATAGCTAGGCAGAAATGGAAGTGGTATTCAAGAAAACCCCAAACCTAATTCAAACAAAAACCATCCCACAAAGTAATCTAACTGCAAACAAGATGATTTCCATGCCAGTGGAGAACTGGTGCAACCTGTAATTGCAACGTAAGTGTCAAAGGCTTTCAGAAGACAGAGAAGATTCAGACACAAACTGTTTGTTTGAGTCTTAGTCTTAGCTTTCACAGGGAAGTAATCAGGCAAAAGATCAAGGTGTCTCTTTCTAACTTGCTGCAGCAATTCCTGCCTGTAAACATTCATAAGTGATTTAGCAGTGTGATCTTGCACAGTACTCTGGCAGTCATAAAGTGAAAATGTAGCACGTCCTGAGCATATCTGACACTGCAGGCATAATATTGCTCATAACTTGGTACAGGATAACAGAAACAGAACACCAGGATGGCACAAACATTTTTGATCTACTGTAGTTCAACAGCGGGATTTTCAGATACTTAATTAGTCTTGCTCCAATTAAGTTACTAGAACTGGGAGCTTTACCATCAGCTTCACTGGTGTGTTATGATCATACTTTAGTGACTTACAACATCTCATGTTTAGAATCGAAGTTCTCTTAAAGACATAAGGATTTAAAACAGTACTTGCAACAATTAAAATATCCTGGTTTTTACTCATTTCGCTGCAGTTCTGTAAACACTCCAAGCAGCCTAAATTATTATTATTTTAAGAAACAATACAGCATTGTAGTTCCACCTTAATATTTAAACCCCATGTCCTCTTTATTCAATGTATCTTCCTACTCTCTTCACTATCAAAGCCTAGATACCCAGCTCCATAAATATATTTGAACACTCATCTCCCTCCTCTTCCCATCTTAACTCTTCCCTATATACACCATACTCTCTGGATTTTTTTCTTTTTTTCCACTTATGTTCTGTTGTTTATTTTACAAAACATAATTAAGACCAAGACATGGCTACTTAAGAAGGGGAAAAATGGGAAATCCATTACCATGTTAAAATATGCATCTTGAAAATGTTGCAAATTATAATACAGTTTTGGTAACTTAATATACATTAAAGATAATTATTCTCTACATTTTAATCACTAAGTAGCCATCTATTTGGCACTTTTATTTAGGTATGCTCTTGCTTTCACCTGTGCCAGACATGTTTTATCATTCAGTACCTTGATTAGCTGGAAATCATCTAACAAAATGATTTTTGTACATAGAATAAATGTTATCATTTCTCAGTAACACATTTAAAACGTAGATTTTTGATTAACTCCTTGACTCCGGAGAAAAGCTCTTTAGATATTACCTAAATACTAATATTAAATACTTTAAAATTCCTTTATTTGTAATGATTCTTTGAAAGATTTAGCCGACATTGGAATTCCAACATAATATCTTATGAAAATACTTCTCTTCTGAAAAGCAATTCAATATATTAGGCTGGGGAATACATTTGAGACTTTTTTTGTTCGGCAGTAAAAATTTTTTTGAAACAAATTTTTGTTGTTTGGAACAGTTTCTCATTGAACACTGAAGATCAAATTTAGATCTTACCAATTTTCTTCCCTGCTTAGCCATTTAAGTATATAGTATCTCCCTAGCTTATCTTTTGCAAGGAAATTGCATAAGTAATACAGAAATTCCATTTTCTTAGGTTCAGGTAAAGTGGAGTTTCTATTCTTTGTTTAGTTAATCAATGGATAAATAACAATACCACAATATTTTTTGAAGGTTTTGAAAATTTTTTTAAGAACTACGTCATTTACATATGAACATACAGCCTCTTGTTTGGTTGAACTCTGTGTATTTTGTTTTGCAGCTGGCTCCAGGATAAGGCCCTGTATAACCCAGACAATGTTATGTTGGTCTATAAAAGAAAACGGAACACTTATATAAAGAAACACATTTGTTAACTTCGATATCAAAACTTTATCAGGCTAGTCCTCAAACAGTGAGCCTTCAAGGGTAGCGATGACATTAGCCATTTTTCTCGCAAGAGAAAGAGAAAGATTAGCCATCTTTCTTGTTGCAAGAAAGAACAGTTTCTCAAAATAGAGAAACCCGGCTCCGTTTTGACCAGATACAGGAAAATTTTCCTTCGAAATGCTGTTTTTATTACGTGGGTTTGTTCTTCATGCTCTGGTGGATGGGGGAAAAGCCTGGTTAGGACACTGTTGGTTTAGAAATAAGTTCCGCAAAGTCTCGTTTTAACACTTCTGTTTTTGTATTCCTAAGAAGGAGGCAGATCCCTCACGGTGTAAATCAATACAAGAACCCACCAGTCTTTCTTGTTTACACTAGTGAAGGATCTTGCTCGGTTCCCCTACAGTTTGTGCAGCCTGACATTTGAATGGAACTGCAATTAGCAGGGTTGTTTTTGTTTAACTTTATTTAGCACCTTATCTCCCTGTAACATTCTTGTCCAAGTACCAGTATCAACCATGAACTCAACATAGCTCTTACTAGTGCTGTTCTATTTTGAGCAGGAAGAAAAACCCCATCAGTCCACATCAAACAGCACCTTCCCTTTCACTCTGGGAATAGAAATCGTTAACTAATTGGTGCAAAAAGCCATGACAAATCGATTCACACTACAGTTAAGGAAGTCATAACTTCACCACACAGGAAAGTTATCCAAGCCCTCAAACTGGCCCGTTCTTAATGTCCCAACACATGCAACCTTCCACAAAAAAACTAAATGCTGCTGGTGAGGGACCCAGCTTGTAGAGGATGCAATTCTGCAGAACTGTGTTTGTTGTGTTCTACAGTTTTCCCAATTACTCAGCTATTCACTTCCTTTGGTTACAACAACACGACGGACTGCAAGTCCTGTTGTTCGGGCTCATAATTCTTGTTACTCATTTTAAAAAGATCCTCCTGGAGGATTCCAACTCTGGCAGAGCTCTGCTTCTCCCAGGTGCTGAAATTCTGCAAAAGGGAATGGAGCAGCAAGTCCCGAAGGTTTTGGAGGCCCTAAATCTGAAGTAAGGCGTTGCACCCGAGAATCTCGAGCCACCCAAGGCCACAGTTCTGCGAATCACTGGAGTACTTCGTGGCTTAGAAGACAGGAAAACCTGCGGGGCTCCTGTGTTGCTGGAAGGTTTCTCCTTGCTCCCTGTCCTGCAGCTCCTCACACAGGTGAGAGGAGACCTCCACGCAGCCATAGCGGTGACAAGCGCATACGTGCGGCAGGTGAAAGTCAGCAATGAGGACAGTGACCATTCTGAGCATCACACGGAGATGGTCCGGCCGTCACCCGGGGCTCCCGCCGGAGCCGCGCTGGAGGAGCGGAGGCCGCGGGCAGCGCCTCCCGCCGGGCGACACCGGGACTGCGCCCGGGCCCGCCCCCGCTCCCCCGCACCTTTCCCGGCCGGAGCCGCCCCGCAGGGGCCGGGCCAGCGGTGTCGGCGGCGGGACGGGGAGCCCGGCGGTGCCCGCAGCTGCCGGGGCACCGCGCCGCCCCAGCCATGTCGTCCAGCTCCCCGCCGGGCGAGCCCAAGAGCCGCAGCCTGGGCCGGCTGTCGCTGCCCAGGAGAGGCAGCATGACGCCCGGCAAGAAGGCGTCGGCGCTGGAGCTGGCCGAGAGCACCCCGAACGCCCACTACGCCCCGCTGCCGGCTGCGCACGGCGGGCAGGCGCCCGCGGGATGCGGCCCCGCGCCCGAACGGGAGCGGGAACGGGCTCCGCGCCTGCGGAGCGAGGTGGTGGTGGTGAGCGCCGACTGCCCGCGGCCCCCCGTCAGCCTGGACCCCCGCGTCTCCATCTACAGCCTCCGCAAACCCCTGCTGAGCCGCAGCAGCGTCCAGGGCAGGGTCTACAACTTCTTGGAGCGGCCCACGGGCTGGAAGTGCTTCGTGTACCACTTCACCGTGTGAGTACCGCCCCGCTGCCGCCGGGCACCTGCTCCCGTTACCGCCGCTGCAGCAGCGCCCCGTCCGTGCCGGGGCTCGGGGCCGCTCTCACCCGCGCCCTGAGGAGCTGCTGCCGCCGGGCCCCGTCCCCGCGCCTCTCACGCCGCTCGTCGCTTCCCCGGAGGCGATAGAGCGGCGGCTTCTCGGACGCGGAGCCTTCTAGAGCAGCCCCGTGCTCCGGGCGTGAGCATCGTGCAGATCGGGTCTTTTGGGCTGTGCGTGGTTTGTTTTTTTTTCTCCCACAGGTGTGAAGTAAAACAAAAGTCACTCTTCTGGGGAAAGTTTCTTGTTGAAAGAAATATTGTATCTCGGTTCAGGCGCCCTTAGGTGTACCTCTTGCATAGAGCAGGAGCTGGTTTCAGGCAATTTTCTTTAGAAGGCTACCCAGGCAGTTGAAATAAATTGTTCTTTCTGAACGTGGAAATGAAGTAGGTAGCAGTGTCATCTATTCTTTATTAATTTTTGATGTATGGCTCCTAATTTCATGCAGTGACATCTGTGGGATGCCGATGCTCACTGCACAGCATCAGTTTCTAATTGAACAGGTGTTATTGAACAGGTGTTATCAATTATCAGTGCTGCAGCCCTGTCAGAGGAGGATGAGAAACAGGTGATGCTCCTTTTCCTTATCTCTGTTATTGCTCCTTGCCCTAACTCCTTGTGCTGTCCATTACCACAGGAAGGAGATGGTGTTTGGAGAGTGTTATTTAAACGCTGGCAGATTGAAAATTGCTTTGTCTACAATGCTGTCTGTAGAGCGCAGTGTCAAACCCAAGCCAGCAACTTGTTGGTTTGTGGTGCACAAGCATCCCAGCAAGTGCCTCTGTGAGAAATCAATGCTTGTCCATCGAGGTGTTGCTGAAGGCTTGCGTGACCCTTGGGCAATTGGCGTGCGTTAAATGTAGGTAAGAAGGTCAGGTAGGAAGGTGGTGTGTGTTTATTGTATTCATGCGCAAACATACGTGTGTGTATATACATATATTATATATCCATTACATGTACACGCGCATATTACTACAGCTAGACGTAAAGACATTTTGTGGTCAAAATCATAAGACAAAAGACACCAAAGACAGGTTTTATGACTTCGTTATTGTATTCCAATTTTAAGTTCTATTTCTAAATAACTGTTATTTCAAAGTCAATTCAGGAATTTGTGCTTCTATTCCACACCCGAGGATTCTGGAGTGTTTAGGTCGTCAGGTTAAGTGGTACCAACTTTATTTTAGTGGAGGGGAAACAGCTGATGTCTGAGTGTGTGTAATTGGGAGATGACTGTGTGCAACTGCTGAGATAATTGTGGGCTCCGTTCTCTTTAGAGTTATGATAATGCCATTAGATGAGAAAATGAGTAATGGCCATAATTACGAAGTGCCTTTCTTTCCTGAAAAGGAGGTTTAGGCAGCCATCTCTTATGGTTTCTGTCCTTTCAGGTGTCTCAAATTATGTATAGAAGGGACAGTGAGCTGTGTTCAATATCTTACCTGATCTTCTATAAACTTTAACAGCAAGCCTAGGAAAACAAAAGAGGTTACATTCCTTTGTCTACGAATTTTAACTTTTTTTTCCCCCCAAGTATTAGCAGTGTGGATTATCCCATCTGTGCAAGAATTAAGATTTTGTAATAGGTGTAAGTCATTGCCTGTCTCTCTCCCCACAACACACACCCATGGTGTAAGCATTAGCTCCAGCATTTCCCCTCTTTCCAGAACTCTTGTGATGCAATGATGAGTGACAGTGGCAGTAAATATTCTCAAGCCTTTTACTAAGCATTGTTTAAATTCCTTAGGGCACTGAAGAGATGGAAGAGGGTACTGTCACCTTTATATGTTTCTTGTAAGGCAATTTGCAAGAAATTTAGGCAGCCTCACTCTGATTCCCACCAGCAGAGGAAATTGAGGCTGTACTGTTCTCAGCCATCCCAGCTTCTCCTCCTTTTTGTAGAGCATAAGCTTTTGGTGCCTATTAAATCATGGTTTAAGTTACTGGTCTTTGGTCCATACTTCTCCAGCTCTATTTCTGAGCTCACAAAGCAGCTTTCTGCTGTGCCAAAGAATGCTCTGTTTGGAGTACAGTCCCTGCCAGCCAGGTGCTGAGTATTGGCAGATGAATAGTTGCTACAGAGCAGAAGTTTGTTACTGAAATTAACTGGCAAGGTAGATTGGTCTGATCCAGAGGAGCTGTTGTGTCTCAGTGTCTCCTCTGGAGGAGGCACAGGACCTGCTTTGTGCAGATAGTTGGTTACAAGGGATGAGGTGCAGAGCTGGAAAGGACTCGGAGTCATAAACACACACAAACAAGAGTCATGCATGTGCGTCTTTCACACTGGAGAAAATACTCGGTTGTTCTATTGTCAGCATACAAACAGCCATTCATAGAATGCTAAGCTGGGTTTTACCTGGGGGTGTGCAAGGACCTTGGTGTTTGTCTCTCCTGGCCAAACGAGTTTAAGAAACTGAAGTTATTTGACTGTTGTCTTTTTTACTCCCTGCCTCCTGCTTTATTCTGGGGGTGCTTTCAGCTGCCTGGGAGGTCTCTGTCGCTGTCCTAAATGTTTAGAGGGGAAGGAAAGGAAACGGGAGTGGTGTTAAATCAGGGCATAAAGACTTAAGCCGAGTAGAGAGCCCTGGCCAAGATCTAGCCTAATGATGGGAGCAACGAGAACTGGAGGCTTAATTTTCTCTTTTCTGCATTGTGTGGTGTATGTGGCTGTGTTCTTAATTATACACTGGAATTAGTACAGTTAGAAACAACTCCTGGAATAGTCCATGTAACTTGCTCTGGACCTGTATCTCTGGCTGGTTGTTAAAACACTGTTTATCAAGCGATAAAAGCTACATCTACTGATTGCCTGTCACACCCTTTTCCTGCTCAGGAATCTTAGTCAGTGGTATGTAGAATACTAATAGCTAAGAACTGATACTCAGGATTGATTTTTCTTGGTTTTGTATGATATTGCTTAGAAATGGGAAGTTGAACACCAAGCTTTAATCCACGGATTCTAGGTTAGGATGTTTGTTTTTATAGTGTTTTGATTGCTGTATCTTCTGGTGAGCAGCAAAGCCCCTCATGTACCCTTGACTTAAAGGATGAAATCTGGTTGTCTTGTACAGATGAGGCCAATGACCTGTTTTCTTCTGAATTATTTCTTTGAAAAGGTGTTTGAAATGCCTGTTTTCCACTATGTAAAATGTATGTTCTCTCTCTCTTGTTGATTTTTTTTTTTTTTTTTTTTTTTTTTTTTTTTATATTTTTTCNTTTTTTTTTTAAAATCTTCCGGGGTAACTTGACATCATGTCTCTGATTAAATTAATTGAATTTTAGACAGGTCTTTTCTAAGATTTTTTTTCTTATTTTCTCAGACCAAAGAGGAGAAGCATCTCAAGTGAGCAGAATAGGAAATGAATTACTGTTCCTCATTTATACTAGATTTTTGAAGCCTGGGGAAATAGTCTCTGTGGGGAGAAAGAACCGGTAATCACTATTAATTTACCGCTCAAAAAACCTGCCTAAAAGTACTAGCAGAGATGATAGAAACTCTTAATTCAGCTGCTTGACTTGGTTTGATTTTGTAGTACGTTTCATTTAACTAGATGAAGCATGTAGTGTACCTACACTTCATTTTACCAGGCCAAGTCAATTGTGCTTGATGGCGGAAGATTTACATGCATGGCTTCTGCAAACACGGTGGTTGATTGAAAGCTCGGACTTTGCAAGCAAGAGCTTGTCCTGTGGTGTGGCTGGAGGGATGGCAATGTCCTGCTAGAGCCACAATATCAGCATTGGTTGTCAGAGTGAGGGAATGACTGACGCCACTGTTCTCAATGACCTTCCAAGCTAGGGCATCTTATCACACTTATCGTGGCAGTGCACCTTGAGAGAGCAGCTTTGAGAGGTGAAATGTTCTCTGGCCTTAACAAATCAAGTTTTCAGCCTTTGTGAGGACAAGTGGAAAAAGCAACTTAAATTCTGCCCTCATAGTGGGCTCCTGAAATCTTTGGGTACTGTCCCAATGTTGGAAATTACTGTAAAGAATAAGTGAAGTTGTCAGATGTTAAAAAGAATTATTTTAGATTCAGAGTCCCCAAGGGAAGTGCTTCTTCTCACCCTCTTAGTTTTAAAATAAGCGTCTTAAAATATGTCTAAAGAAACGGAAGTTATGAACTGATTTATCTTGTTCTTGGTATGGCAAATAATGACTTCTGGCAGTTTTGACTCTCTATGTTCTTTGAAGTGTTGCCTGTAACCAGAGGGAGCAATTTGGAAACTGATGGACCATTGGTTTGTTCTATTGTGGCAGCTCTCCTTTGTTGCCATGCAAGATAATCAGCTTCTATCTTATCTTTGCATGCCTGTACCTGGTTCAATTTACTTTGCCTTTGTATAAAGTTGGTTTAATCAGCAATGATTGTCATTGAGTTTGTTCGATTCCCAAGCTGTTTACATAAATTTGGACTGGCCAGTGGTTGGGATTTGGAAAACTGGTCTCTGGAAACAGGCAAAGTCTCAGCAGCATGGCTGCATGTGAATGCACACAAAGATAGGAAGTGAGGGTAGATAGAATATTTCAGTTGCCTGAATCAGGACTCAAAGTAATCAATTAGTAAAGGCAATGCAGTGTTTACATAGTGTTCTTTACATGCATTACATTGTGAAGAAAAAGCACAACTTCAACTTAAAATCCCATTTTTGCCATCTTTCCAGTCACAGTGCAAACATACTTCCTAACCTACTGGTTCATACTTGTTGTGTAAACTGTTGAGGAGGAAAAAAGATCCATAAAATAATTAGTGTGTGCATGTGCTCGCACCTGTCTTTTCTTTCAGACTGAAAAAAGTTGCAAACCAAAGTACTGAGTTTTTGACGTGAACATTTATATGTTTAGAGGTTTTCGTGGCTTGAAATCAGACTTTCAGATTATTACTTCTGTTTTAAAAAAAGGAGACATAAATCCTCTAAAGTAAGCATGGCTCTTCTAAGTAGAAGGAAAGAAAAATAATGTGCTCACGTTCATATTCTTTTTGCTGCTGTTAATAGCAGAAAGACCCGGGTTTAGCTTTTTCTTTTGTCTCATCAAGACTGAGGTAGTTTTGTTGTGGCCAATTTGAGCAGAGCGAACATCTTTGCAACCTAACGCTATGCATCTGTCAGCGTCCTTGGTAACAGTTTTGTCTGAGAGGAAAAGGGACTGGAAAGCTGACTTTGAGTATTCCTAGAGAGGAGGGAGGACCATTTGCCTGCCCATTATCGTAGCTGGTTGTGCATTTAAGACAGTGCGCTCATGTTTAGGAGTTGCTGCTGCAGGGGCAGCCATGTTTGCTGATTAGCCAGATACTGAAGTTTGGGCTCTTGCCAGATTTTGGATACAGGTGAGATCAAGAAGTGACTTAAGGGTTTTTCTGCTCCTTCTTTACCTGCTGCATGCTGCATTACAGCCCCATAGCTACATTATTGTGAGAAGGTGCCTCTTTGGGACGTGTGTGATTGAGACTGTATTTGGGTTGGCCAGTACAGAGCTTCCCACTCTTGCCCTGTTTCCCAGTCTGTAACTTGTCAGAAGTTTCATTTTTGCTGTGGGCTGTCTGCTGGCCGAGACCAATCCAAGTTTTGTGCCATGAAGACTTTGAGTGACAGTGTAGTTACAGATCAGAAGGGGTCCCCGTTTCTCTTTCCGGTGAGACAGTAGAATTTCTTAGGTAAAGAAATGCAGATACAAATAACTGCATAATTGGCTAAAAAAATTATTAATAATAAAAATTATCCAAGTTTACTTAGTAATTGACTGTCATGGGAAAGAAAAGCAGTATGAGAAACCAGATGCTCTCAATGCCAACACTAGTAGTTAATGCCTGGAAACCACTTTGATTAAACCACCATTTTTCCATTATTTGTCTCATTCAGTGATTGCTGCATGAGAATTACTGTGAAAATGTATTTTGATTGTTAAAGGTGAAAAACTAGGTATCTTTCAATTAAAATGCCATTTGAAGGCACCACTAGCAATAATTGGGAAAATCAAATTTCTGTTCTGAAATGCATAGTGGGATATGGTTGGCGACTTGAAAAAAAATTCATTGAGTCAAACAAGTTCTGTGGGGAGAAGAAAAGCTTTGTAATATTACTGATGTTTAGGTTTTCTAATAACCATTGGAAGCAGAAGACTGTAAACTGGCAAACACTAATGCTCAGGGAAGACAGGTTGTGTGCAGTGGAGAAACAAAGAACTGTGAAATGCTCACATAGAAGTTACATATTTTTTCAATTTGGCTAAGCTTTCCTGGGATAGGCCTTCTCTCTTTTCCTGTCATCCTTCCAGTATGACATTTCAAGTCCTGCTCTCATGTTTACTTTCCTCCAGGAAAAGAATTATCCTACCTTTTAAAGTTGCACATGAATGATCTTAAGAAAACCAGTAAGTGCAGTATTCACGTTTCTGTGTATCTGTCAAATGCCTGGTTGAGCAATTCTGGCACACTTCCTTGCTCTGGCTCTTCAAGTGCCAGGGAAAAAAAAGTGCAAGGCTCTGTAGATGGGCCTCTTTCAAAACTTTCATTGCAGCTTAATCAAGGCTAGAGTTGAGATTCAATTGCAGCGAACTAATTAGGCTGAACTCCAAAAGCCTGAGCGCTGGATGTATTACAAACAACGGTGCCAACATATGCTGTAGGGAGCTATGCACAGGCCCAGCGCTTAGCTGACTTTAAACTTGGCAGTACCTCATTAATTTTGTGTATTAATAGATTGTTTAATGTGCATTAGTGGCTGAGCACAAAAGCTGTGAACACTTGCTCATTCAATTCCAGATGGAAAACAGTGTCTTGTTGGGGGCAAGGTGTTTTCTGCCTGCCAACAAGAAGTCCAGCATGTTTCAAATGCCTTGGAGAGTTGCCAGATGCAAATAAACCTGGTGGGGAGGCTGAGTTACAGCAGAATGTGGAGACTGGCGAGTTTTTAGGTGAGGTGCTCAGCCTCCTCATGCAGTCATGCTTCATCTGACATAATGGCCTGTGAGAACCATTGTAATGCCAGTCATGGTAGTGGGAGAGCACAAGCATTTGCAAGCCTCTGTTGCAGTAGAAGTTGATGTATTTTTACTTCCTACCAGGAAAATAAATATGTTAGAGTATATTTATCTCTCTAAATATAATAACAGTGGAAGTATTCAATGCTTTAGTAATCAAATTAAGTATTAATTTTATTGTATGTTTTTGACAGGGTTTTTTTTTAAAGAGAAAATTCTAAAGCTGCTCTAAACCAAGAGTTTTCTCTGGCTTCCAGACTGTGCACACCTGGAGGACTAAGGAAGTGCTTGGTGTGAACTTTTTGCTTGTCTGACATAAAAAATTTTTGAGGATATATGAATTTTCTTCTTCTTTTCCCTACTTCATGGTACAGAACAGTAAAATAACAGCTATTTTCTATGTTCAAGGAGCTGTAAGAAATTGCACACAGTGCAAAGCAGGGCCTGAGTAGGTGTGTAAATATAAAGTAGTTTAAAATAAAGCAAAAACAACAGCAAAACCCAATAAAACCCCCAAAACAACAACAATATCCAAAAATACTGTCCCATGTTTCCTAAATGGTAGTTTCCTTCCTTAACAACCACACTTTACAACAGAAACTGTGGAACATTACAATAAAACATAGGTGCAGGGGAAGCCAGTGATTTATTCAAGCTTAGTACAACCACTATGACAAAAGCCAGGGTTTTTTTTCTCTGAACTGCTTTAGTGTTAGAACTGCCAGTTGTGTGGAATAATGAGCGCACCTTTGCACAAAACTAACTGACTCTTTTTTGAGTTGAAGAAAAAAATAATCAGGTACTTTTTGCAAGGAATACATCAAGCACCAAGTCTGCAGCCTTGGAATTTTATCAATTTGAAAGTGATAAACTGCCAAAAATTGGAAATTATCCTGCAAGTTGTTAGGTGGTCTTTAGATATTCCTAGCAAGGTGCCCAGAGTAGGTATTTTATTTTTTCTCATATGTTCTTCATAACTGATGTGGTGTTTTAATATTTTATGAAAAATGCTAACCAAAGTCAAAAGAAACCCAGGACAGGGCTTCTGGATCCTTTTAAGTTTCTTCTGCTTCTGCAAATACTGTTCAGGATCTTTGAATTTCATTTTAAAGCTCTCAGTAGGAACACACATCTCACATGAGTTTTGCTAATGCCACTGGACCTATGAGACCACATTTGACAACACAATTTTGTCACATTAGTAATAGAAAACTTAGTTTTTTACTTCTGACCATAAAATTCCTCTTTGCATTCTGCGGAGATTACTTAAAAAGTAAATTCTTTGTTATATAACTACGCTAGTATTTATTTAACATGAGGAATATAGTGTTTTTAGTAAACTAAGATGTTGGAATAGTAGAAAATATCTTTATTTATCCTAACAGGTTGGGGTCTTGGTCGTAATCTATTAATTTTACTCTAAACACATCCCCCAAAAATAAAACATCCATTTTCTTTTGCAATAATAGGAAATATAATACATTTGTTGGAATAGTATTTGGTTTGATTCTTAAGAAGTTATCATCACACGTTTAACTTAACTATGTGAACAGCTATTTGCTTTCTAGTGGGAGTAATCAATAAAGATAAAAGGTAATGACCAACTAGTAAAGAAAAAAACATATATAATCTTCTCCAAAATTAGGGCAATTAAAACTACTTGACAGACATTGTGCACAGGATGCGTAGAAATAATTTAAAATTATTTTATTTAAAATAAGGTGCTTTTTTTCCTGAAACACTAAGCATCTTACAGCACTAATTCTGTATTTACTTTTACTTTGTCCAGATGACTGATGTCTCTTGTCTGTAGCAAATATGTTAAATCACATAACATTTGTATGCAGGGTTTTTCACAATCTCACCAGTAGTTTTGCTGTGGATTTCTGAAAATTAGTGATCTTCCCTTTGTCCCTCACCACTTGCGTGTGTTTTAGACTGGGCAAGAACACAAGCTCGTCTCCTCTGTTGAGACCAGAGTGTGATCACCCTTGCAATAAGCTGTTCACTGCCAGACAGCTGGGACTGACACAAGGACACTGGGCAGGCTTGGATGTGTAGAAATCCAGTGCTCAGAAGTTGCTGGTTTCTTCTGCAAACCTACAATGAATTCCTGAAATCTTGGGGACACATTTAACTTTTTTCAATTTTAACGGTATTTTTTCATTGCAGTGTTAATATTGCATACTTTTATATTAGTTGGATAGTACAGAAAATTGGATCATGGTGTGAGGACAGAATGCAAATCACCCATCAGGTAACTTCCTTGGATTCTCTCCAAAGACATCAGTTTAATAGCAGAGCCCTTGCTCATCCCTTGTATAACAAGGGCTGAGGTCCTTTTAGTGAATTTATTTTTCTTTCTACAAAGTGAGGAATTGCCTTTAAAGAATATGTTTGTTCCTGCAGCAGCTATCCCTTTCCTCATGTCATCCAAACATGGGCTAGAACTGGCTAGAGTCTTCTTTTTCACAATAACCCTGGAGGGCATCACAGTCAAACTAGGAGTTGAAGTAGAGGTGCCTCATCTCTTGTATGGATGTTGACAAGTAGAGCAAAGGAGAATGAATGCAGGAAATGGTTGCTGCTGCTAATCTCATTCTTACACCCTTCAAATGCCTATACCCAATTATTTGTGCAGGGCAGTGGAGGTAGGGGAGGAGACAAGAGCAAAGATCTTCCATCTTGTGGCTTCCAGAAATAGAGAATGTCCTGTGCTGATCTTGCTAAGAATCAGTAGTGTTTATATTTTGTACAGCAATGGCTTTATCTGATCTTTACATACTTCAGCAAATATGTCCTGTTTTTTTTACCCTAATATTCCTCCTAAATAGATCTAATTGAGGCTATTTGTTTTTCACCTGTCTTAGAAGACATTAAAATGTGGTCAAACCTGACAATGAGTAAATAACTAAGCATGTATTGCTTTATTGTAGTGAGTAAACTTCATGTGATTGTATGCTGTTATCTTGCCCGTGACCCAGAAAGTATTGATAATTGGTTATCTCAGCACTTCACACAAAATAAACCTGCTCACTTGATGTTTTCTATGTCAACAGGTCATCCAGCACCCTAGCACTAAGCTGTCTGAGCATCCTGTTTCAACAGCATGTGAAGTATGACAGGCACAGACATCTAAGTGTTGCACAGTCATGTCAACTGTATGCCTTCATAGTTCTGTTCATTCAAGACAGCTCTTTGTAGATTTTATTTAATTTTATGACATGATTTTATTTGGGCAACTGTGTATTTGAACCACAGAAATGAGAAAAATGCTACGAGAATGAGGGAGAAAACAGAGCTTTGATATCCTGCAGGTTTTGCAGCAAATGCGAGGCTGTAGGTGTACTGTGTTAATGCTGACCCTTTTTGGGTGTGTGAATTGCTTATTGCACTCTGGTTTTCAAACACTGAGGTTATCTCTTGATGACTTCTGTGGCAGTCTTTTGTTGTGTGGCTTTAATAGGAAACGTTATACATCCATCAAGTCTCGCCGTAAAGTGAAATAGAGAAATTGAACTGACAGCGAAAATGTGATGTACTATGAGAAGAACATAATCTCTAGAAATTTTCAGTGCATTATATTTGTAGGAGTAAAGGGACACTGTCTTATACCTCTTACATGAAAGGGCAGAGATAGCATTCACACAGGTTTTGATACTAGCTGTTAGCCTATGCTGAGGCTGTCTGCTTTTTCTGAGCAAAGTTTTGTATCAGATGCCTTTCTCCTGAAGGAAACAGCACCTGTTTCAGGAAACCTGTATATGATCTGTGTTTATTGTTATTAAAATAATACATGCAAAATGCCGTGGGATTCCTTTCTTGAGGAATTCTGCTGGAAATGGCTTGGTAAGTAATCAAACTGTTTCTGAGTACTTTGAGGAAATCAGTCTGTTTATACAATGTGTGCTAGCGGTCCATGTGAACTGGTCAAAACCCACAGCCATGTGTCTTTCGCTTCCTCCACCCCCTGTAACAAATGCAATCTGATGATGCTTCTGTCTGATTGCTGAAGTGAAGTGCTGCGTGTTCACCGGAATTGCAGTCTCTCCACTGCTCTCAGACACCATCTCACTTAGTGTGAAGCAGGCTTCGTTGTCACCATTCTTTTCACATGGAGCCTCTTCTTGCCTGCTGCCCATCCTTCCTGCATCTCAGGCATTTCGGTGTGTAGAAGACACTTTGTATTCTGTTGAATTTTAGTCACCAGTGGCTATGAAGTACCACAGCCATGGGAATCTTGTGCAAGTTTAGGACAGGAACTGAAGGCAGAAATTAAATCAATTGGAGTAAAATGTCCCATAGGCAGCAAATGATTAACCAGAATAAAATTTGGCTGCACCACTGAGATTAACACATACCTTGTAAAGTAAAACTGGTATTATCAGGCATGTCTTTTAAAAGGTATTTAGTAATTGAACTCTGCTTTGAATAAGTGGTTTTCCTATTTAGTTAGGATATGGTGTGGTAATGAAAGTAGTTTCTTCATTTTTCCTTATCTTGTGATAAATGTAGGAAAGAATGAAATGGTTTCTACAAGATAGTTGTAGGAACAACACTGGAATTGCAATGCAAGGAAGATAAACAGTCATGGCAAAGCCAGGCAACGTGCGTTTTCATTCCCAAAGTGTAAATGTGACTGCTTTATAGAAATGAGCTGAAATAAATTTGAGTTCATAGAGTGAAATGGAGAAAAATGTGTGTGCCTGAACATTAAGGAATAAGGACCACCTGCAAATATACTTCTTCCTCGCAACTCCTCCTCCAATTTTACTGACTGCTCTGCACCCCTTTGCTTTCAGAAGAGGAGTGGACAAGATGAGCTCTATCAACATCCTATGGACCTGAATGAAACCATGAGACTTACTGGCTGTAACCTTCTTTCCGCTTCATATCTCTACTAAATTTGATACAGCTCCAGATGGCTTTAAAAGATGTGTCTCCACCACTCTCCTAGACCTAAATGTGGATTACAACTGTGCCTGCTAGATCAGCCTGGATAAAACTGTGTGCTAAGTGTAAGCATGAAAGTAGAGGGAACATATGTGCAACCCCTGCACTTGCGCCAGCTGACGGGGTGTGAGCTGGTTCTGGCCCTAAAGCTTGGTAGCTGCAGCAGTGTGGGGCTGTGCCTGTGCTGGCAAAGGGCTTATTAGCATAGGTAGGCACCAACAGTCCTAGCTGGCATTGGGACCAAAGCCTGACAGAGGCTGTGACTGCACTGAACAGAATAGATGCACTGCTCTGTACTGCAGCATGATCTTCTAGAGCAGGAATATTCATGCCTTGTGTGTCTTTACATCATCTAGTGCTGCGGGAGTGTTTCTGGCCTCTAGGGCATAGTGACAATACACATAGGTAGCCAGCCTCTACTTCTGAGTTTGCCCCTGGCACTGCTCTGGTGCCTTGGAGCGCTTTGCCTTCAGCACCCTTGGATGTGTGTGAATGCAGTGGCACTGGGGACTGGCTGACAACTGTATCAAAAGTAAGGTTTTTAGCCTTCTTACCCCCTGAGTCACAAGTTCAATGGAAGTTAGAGGCTGTTTGTTTTAGATGTGGTAAATAACACAATCTGACTGCTCTCTCCTCTGGCACCCACGTCGAAAGCTGTTATCAGCATTGCTGTGGCATGTTTGATTTAGGGGCAAATTGGCACCTCTCTGACAAGTGCTGGAATGTCCCAGTCTGTCCTTGGAGTGTTGTTGGCATCTTTCACACCAATAAACCCCCATCAACAGTCGTGATCATGGGCAAACACCAGCCAAGCCCACAAAAGCGCTTATCAAGCGTGCTAGGCTGTGCATTCATAAAAAGCAAAGCCATAAAAACCTCCAGCGGCTGGCAATTCCAGAGCTTTCTGTTAGACTTGAAAAGAAGGCCTGAAGAACACAGGCTTCTTATCAATTTTAATTGCTGGGCAGTGGAGGGCTGCCGTTTGTTTAACGTCATCTGGTGTTAGCGACTCTTGACAGTGTTGCAGAGATGTTTCTGGCTAGAAACGTTCTGCTGAATGCAAAATTAAATTCAGCAGAAATCCTTTGGCTTTGGGAATAACTCAGGCTGAACTACTGAATCCAGCAGGCAAAGAAATGCAAAATGCAGTGCTACGAACAGATTGGAGGTGCATAGGGCAGTGTGAAGATGTTGAATTTTAGAAAGCTGGGGTTTAGAAGTATAGATGCTGCTACACTGTATTTACTTTTCATTGCTGTTGAAACTAAGTTCTGTATTACCTAATCCTTTTAGATTGCATTTTTTAACATTGCAGCAGTGCTTATGCATTTATACTAAAAATGGAAAAGCTTCAGTTAGTGTTCACTGAATGGTCCTGTATTCATGCCATAGACTATTAGCCAAAATTCATGCCACTTTTAGGGAGCCACACTAGAGATAAAATCATGTTTAACAGTTGCATCAACATTTATAGATGGCTTTGACTATGAGATTTTGTTTTTGGAGTCGGCTTGCTGGCTTTGAGCAGTCATCAGATACCACGTGGGTCTACAACTGGATCAATAGAAACTGGCAGATGTGCAGGTTTTTAAAATTCCAAGCAAGCATTTTAAATGCAATTAAAAGTATATTTGAGGTACTTTTAAGCAAAATAGTAGTAAGAAAACTCCTTGGATTTTAGCTTGAAAGTTACCCTGAAACTGCAACTTTAAAGCAAGAAGCTGATATGAAAAAAATTTGTATTTTATGGCAGCTGCCATGGAGCAGATTGACAGCAGTTAGTTAATCAGGAGCTGAAATGGAAACTACTTCTCTGATCTCAGGTCTACTCCCTAAGTAGCAGATGTATCGCATCTGTTTCTGCTCTGGTTTTCACAGATGGCTACGAAAGATATGTTGGAATGTCCCTACCTGACTTGGAATGAGACCTGAATTCATTCTGTAGCAGCTTTGAAAGTCTTTTAAATGAGACTTGACCAGAAATAACCAATTCTAGTAGTGTGACTGTGGCTGTTTGCCTTTAATGCTTTGTCCTTTTGCTGGGATGGTCAAGGAAGCTCCTTGTTTCGATGGATAATTTGTTGGCAACTGTCTATTGTCAAAGAAACTGGGGAAGGGGAACAAAAATAATGTGTAAAACAGTGCTGTTGGCATCTAAAAGAGCTGATAATAAGGACATCTTCATTTTGGTGCGCCACATGTACATGTAGAGAATGGATACCAATGCCTCTTCTACAAACTCCTACACTTTTGGTAGGTGAAGTAGCAAAGAAACAAGAATTTCTCTCTTTTTGTTATTGTTGTATATGTATCTTTCTTCATTTGAAACTCCTCTTTTTCCTTCAGCATTCTTGTTTCTCTAAATTTTGTGTGTGTGTGTGTGTCTGGACTTCTCTGGACTCTTGGGAGAGTAGTTGTGTATCAGATTAGGAAAAGCAGCAATGAGAAGCTAAAGCAGTTGTTTACTTTCTGTGTTAAAGTCTGTCCACACTTGAAGTGGAAGGAAATTGCTTTTCCTTGTTGCCAGTTGCCAGGATTTGTATGGGCTTTGTTTTTTCTTTTTTTTTTTTTTTTTCCTCCTACATAATGAATTTCATAGTTGAAACTGCCTTGGCTTACGAAATGCTGAGCTATTGATACGTCTGTAGTTAGCTTATGGAGAGGAATGCTCCTGCTGGAATGATGCATAGCCAGGCTATTGCCGGCTGGCTACTTCTGTGTGATTAAACAGAAGCAGGAGCTGGAACCAGTCAGTTTTCAAGTGGTCATCAGTTCAAGTCTCTTAATTCAGAGTATCCTGGCAGTGTTCCTGTGCTGCTGCCTTTGCTTAGATGGATGGGAGGTGTGGATTTTGTCACTTCTCACCTTGATTTTTCTTTACTCTTTCCTCATATTTGTTAGCTTTTATTTTTCTCATGACATAGGAAATGTTTACCTTGCAAGAAAAAGCTTTCTAAGCACTAACAATTCCAGCCAGGGAATGGATTTGTAGTTTTGTCTGCAGCAAGCAGTTCCTGTTACTCATGAAACGGGAGTGGCATTAAATAAAGGCACCAGATCTCTGCTATGCAATTACCATAAAATAACCAGTGCAGCAATTCTGTATTGTGAGCAGCTTGACAGCCAAATGCTTTTTGAATTGCTTGTAAGCTCTGGTGTGGAAACAAACCCTGAAGAGAAAACTTTAATGCTTAATGCATGCACTGTTCCTAGATTGGAAAATCTCTCCTTAACCCAGTGTGTAATACAAATGCATCTACATACCTAGCCTTGTTAGCCAGCAGACTTGTTGGGAGTTCAAGGAATATGAGCTCTGCAGAAGGTATGGTGCATGTAGCTGTGAATACCTATTATGAATAATTGGGTGAATGCTGGCACCTATTGAAAGGCATCCAGTCTTTCAGGACTGTAATGATATTAGATGTTCTGTAATCTGCTTTGAGCACAGCTGATCTTCCAAACAACTTTACTGTCAGGTTGCCATCTGGTTTTTTTGTGTATGTGTGTGCAGTGCTTACCAAGAAATCACACTGCTACATGGTGGAGGTTGCTAGGTACTAGGGCAATGCAAACAATAAATAATAGGGATCATGCTGGAGTCTTCTGATGAAGTAACATGAGACAGCCTCTGCGGTAATTGCTCTTTTTTTGCTAGCCTCAAGCAGAGCTATCTTTTAAGGCTGGGGCACATCCTTTCAAAACAGAGCGCAGTGCATGGAACGAAAGGTGTCATAAGCAAATAAAAGTCATTAGTGGTGGATGGTTATGAAAGGAACCTTGTTTGGAGCCAGCGCGGTGAGTTGAAGCCTGTGTCCTGGGGAATGTGGAACCCTGCAGCCCAGCCGCCAGGATGGGGCTTCTGAGAAACTCAGTTTCTGAGCTCTTCTAGGGAGTTATGCAGGACAATCTGTTTTGCTTTCAGAGATTCTTTTCCTTATTGTGTTAACTTGTATTTCAGTTTTAATTCTTCTCTATAGGTGGAAGCCTTACTGATTTCAGTCTGATACAATATTTGAAATGCTGAGTGTCTAGAAAAAGAGTAATAAAATATTGCTGTATAAGTGTTCATTCAGAGAGTACTTAAGCATACTTCATTCGCTGATGAGATGCACTCTTACTTCTCTTTCATCCTTGACCTGTGAGTCAAGGGCCTGCCAAGTGCACATTTGCTCTGCGATTGTGTGATGCGTATCTTAGGAAAAACAGGAGGAGATAGAAAGCTGAGGAGAAATCCAGAGTGAAGAAGGGGCAGAGGTTTGTGTAGCACCAGCTAAAGCAGTGAAGTTAAACAGATAAGTTATCAGTGTGGTGGTGAAATTAACCCAACAGGTAGGTTATTAATGAAGAGCATTCCAAGCTCTCAAAACGCTGATGGCCAGATAACGGTGGTAACAATCTGGGAAGCACTTTTTTATCATTCTTCCTTTACCATCCCTACGTGTTTCCACTGCATAGAAAGTCTCCAGTGTGTGATTAGAGGCTGAGACGGGTGTAAAAGCTTGGAAAGCCTCCTCAGTGTTTGCTGAATGGAGCTACCACACCTAAAGACTGCTGCCTGCATTCTTTTATAATCCTAGCTCTTGAGCCATTTAAAAGCTGTGATTTCAGGTGTGTGAAGAAGGCTTTTTATGAATCTATCACAGTGTGGTTTTCAAGCAGCTGGCAGGAACCATCTCTCTGGTAAGTCTAAAGGCCCCAAAAATCAAGCTAACTCCTCCTCCAAGAAAAATATTCTGCCGAGGTTGTCCTTAAAGAATCCCAGAACCCATCATTTATTTTTGCCTGTACATTCTCTCATATCTCTTTAAAACATCTGAGTGCCTATGCTACAGTAACTGTATATTTACTAGCTGGTGACTGGGCATTGTGTGTGCCCTGTGTGCTCAGAATGGCACATGGCTAACTTCTTGCTGGCTGGCAGAGGGTTTTCTTAACTCAGCTTGAATTCAGTGCTGTGATTTTCTGTGCTACCTGGCAAATAGATTTGCATATGTATGCAATTGCAGTGGAACTCTTAATTAGGTTGATCATCATCTTCCCTGCTCTCCCATTACACACATTTGAAAGCATTCTAAGCTTAAATTTGCTGTTTGCATCACTACATCTTAAAATCAAAAGACATCTTTATTCCAAATTCTGGAGCTACTTGAATAGGAATGGTAGTTCTCACTTGTGGATTATTGCAGTGCTCTCTGCAGCTGCAGAGCCTCGGCCTAAATCACCTATCAATGTATGAACCTTTTAACTGCTGGTCATGCTACCATCAGTTCCTCCTGTGTGCAAACAGCGTTTGAGTCCCTGTGTGAACCTGTTCTTTGCTTTGTTTGAAAGAAAGTGCCCATAAACAGAGGAAAACAATATGTTTTCTTTTGGGTCAAACTAAAAATGGATTTGGAACTCAATATGTATGTGTAATGCTATTAAATCAGGGATATTTTGCAAATATTTTACTTGAGAATGCATCAGCTGAGGCAAAGATCAGATCCTTTGTGGTGCCTGATGCAAAGAATGGCCAGGGTCAGCATAGCTTCAGGTGGTGATTCAGATTTTATAATTGATTTTTATGAACTGTGGGTGCCATTTTCATTGCTGCTTAGACAACACAGTTCTTCTGACAACTAAGGTGTCCATGCACTTGGGAGTTTGGAGAAAAAACCCATCCTGAACAACTTGAAAACAAAGCCAAAATACTAAAGAGGAAATAAAAGACACATAAAACAAGGCAAACACTTAAAGTCCTCACCTTTGTATTCACTGCTCAGCATTACAGCTAAAAGTAACAAAATGTTTTACTTATTAATGGCTTCTCTAGTGCATATACTAAGTACCTGCAATGTTCTGATTTTGCCACAGAGTGATTTTTCTTGCTAAGTTGCACTGAGACGGAAATCATTAATGTTGTTGGTTTAAATCTCAACAGTTAAAACATTGAAGGTTACCTGTCATTATGTAATCTTCAGGCATAATTTGTTTGGGATGATGAGAAACAATTATGTTTAAATCTAGTTTCAGGGTATGCAGTAGCTGAGCTGAAAAAGTTGGAGGGAGGAAGGAAAACTTAAATTGAAATAATCTAGGCTAAATAGCTATGGTTTGTTATTCTTCAGGTGCTTAGAAACAGAGCACCCTATTGACTGTCTTGTAAAGACAGTCTTGCTGATGGTGAAAATTGACTCAAAATGTTAGATTTTTTTTTTTTATTATTATTTCTCTAAAATAGCATGAAACCAGAGCCAGAGAAGCTAAATTGTGTTTTGCCTAAATTTTGTTTTCTATTTTCAACATCCATTTTTCTTTTAGGGGAGAGTACTTTGGGAGAGAAAAGGAAAAAGCAAGTAGAAATTCCAGCAGCTGTTGTCTCATGATGAGACCTTCTAGAACAATCTGCTCAATTTAATAAATTGTGAACTTTTCCCTGTAATAATGAAACAAGTGACACAAATAAAATGTGTGCTAATGGTTGAAAAGCCAAAGGAAAATTGTTCAACAATTGAAAATCATCCTTAGGTAAGTCGTGTGTGCTTGCGTTCGTTTCTTCAAAGAGCTTTGGGTATGCATTCAAGTTCAAGTCTTGTACCTTTCAGATAATGAACAAAAAAAATTAACCAGCAAAACCCAATCCTCAAAAAAAGACAAAATGTTATAGGAAGACTTTTCCTTGATCTTTTTCTTTTTTTTTAAGATATTTGGAACGTTTTCGAGGGGCGATCACAGTCCGTCAATTCTTCTTGAGAGAAGTGGGGTGTTAAATGTTTTGTTCCCAAGGCTACCTTAGTGTTCAAGTTTCTTGTTATGTATTTTGCTCTGTGATGCCTAGAAGCGGTCCTGATGACACACAGGAATCCCACCAATCCCTAGCAAACAGTGTGGTGCTGTTTTGCTATTCCTTATCTCCTTTTGTTTCTTTTCTTAGAGTTCTGAGTTCTTCAAAGAAGAGTGTATTTTTCTAATCTGGGTATGCTTGAAGTATGTCTAGTTCAGTGGAGTCCCTGTGCTTTCTTACCATCCTCTGTGGTTGCAAAGAATTTATCCAAGTTTATAAATGTCTTTTCAAATGACACAACAATGAGAAGCTACATGAGAAATGGATAAACTGTCCTTCAGAGATGTTCTGCTTTTCTCTGCTTGGTTTGGCACACCTCTTGTTCAGAATAACCTGTTGGTAACACCTTCTGTTTAACAATTTTTAGGCAGAAATTATGAGTATCCTTCATTATTCGTCTGTTCTGTTAAACAGTGTTTCAGGAATGAGTGAAGAATGCAGTGCCTGCAGACAGCACCTTGAAATTAACTCAGTCGCACTTTGAAAATAATTTCAGATGTCTTTTTTTCTGCTTTTTGCTGAGGTGGCTTCTGTGGACATTGATTGCATCCCTGTAGCACTTCAAAAAGCCCACCAAAAAGCAAAACAAAACTACCAAAAAGAAACCAAAAAAAAAAGAGGCAAAAGGTGTCTAGGAACACTTAGAGGTAGCTGCCATTTCTGGCAAAGCAGTCTGCGTTAGTAAGCTTGGCACTCATCATTTCATGGGTGTATTTTATTGTTTCTGCATGTGCGTTTGATTACCCAGAAGACCTTTAGTTTCCTGCCCTCTCAAGGTGGAAAACCACAACAGTTATAACCATCAGTGTAATCGGACATGCAAACTGTGACCTTGAATGTGTTGGACTTGCTTCCTTGCTTAATTTGAGAGCTGCTGGTAAAAAGCCATTCAGATAAAACACAAGTCCGAAAGCAATGAAGTGGTCTGGGGGAAACAGTTACAAGCTGCACTTCACATATTTACGGTTAATGAGTTAATGCTGCAAATCTTGTGACGAAGGAACAAAGGCTGTTTGCGTCAAGAGTTCCCATGTTGTGTATTCAAAACGAGTGAGGAAGAAGTCCTGTGTGTGAACAATAGCATGTGGTGATAGCACGGGCTGTTCATCTGGTGCGTGCTCATCAGACTGGATTGTTATGGAGTGCTGTCAACACACCTGGGAGGAAAAGACGCGTGGCATTCTGCAAATGGACATACTCTTGTATTGCTCTGTGAGCTTGGAGGGTTTTTTTTCCATCCTTTGCCCCTTGTAAGTGTGGTGAGCCCTTAGCTCTCTGCCCTTTGCACCTGCAGACCTCAGAGCCCACTACAGCTGCCAGCGTGCTGTGGAGTGATGCAAGGCTGCTGTCTTTGCCGGGTTGTCACCATGCTGGATTTGTGTGTGCCTGAGCCCATTCTTCTCTGAGCCACTGTGTGCACACTGTCCTTGCAGCTGATAAACTGTGTGAAAGAGGAACTCGCTTTGAGCCAATGAGTTCTTTGACCTAGAATCAAAACTGCAATGAAGACGGCTTGTGAGAGACTGAATAAACAACACCACATCAAAGAGACAAAACTACATGAATTATTTTTGATTGCCTGAGAGTTGCGTTAATTCCCCAGATATATTGGATGTTGTTTCCAGAGATACCAAACGATGATTGTTTGTGGGCACCCCCTTGAACTATGTCTGCATTTATTTAACCCATCTTGAAGACTACCTAACTCTAAAATATGCTGCTAGCTAATTAAAATTCAAGACACACTGAAAACCTCAAAATCTCTACCTGTTGAATACTCTTCTTGAAAATTTCTGCTGCTTTTTTTTTTTTAATTTTAATGGCCATGAAAATTATTTTGAATTAGACGTTATTCTATGTTTGCTTGTTCCTTTTGCAGCACTAACAGATCAGGAGAAAAAAAGGAAAAAAGTGAGTTTATAAGACAAGAAGATAGGTGAGGGAGAAAAGAACACTATCACCAACCATTTCCCCCAAAAGTTATGGCAGAATTTAAATTCCACAGCTTTTTGAAAAATGCTGTGAGCCTCTTGGTAGGATTTGATCGCAGTGTGTGGTGGGGTATCTCAAACCATGACAGAGACAGTCCCTGGAAGCCTGTAAACTTAACTACTCCTTAAGATCTTTTGGTAGCATCTGCTGCCTAAGGAGTATGTGTTGGGATGTTTGTGACCTGACAGAATACCAGGCTGATCTTCTCTGGAAGAATGACTGGTAGTTAGGAAATTCTTGATTCAATTTTTTTAACCCCTGCATGTTACCTGTCAAGCCTGTCTTGTTTACTCTCAGGCACTTTGTGAGGCCTGCTGGTTAAAGCACATTATATGGACTCTCTTTTCTTTAGCCTGAAGGTTTCATTTTTAAGTGTACTTTTTTTTTTTAAGGTTTTTTTTCCCCCTCTTAAACTTCGGTATAGCAGTTATAGTGATGGGTTGCCATCAAAAATTATGGCCTTCTTAAGAAAAGTATCAAACCACTTCTTACAAAATTAATGCTTATTTTTTTCTTTTCTGATCCCTGTGAGGACTTACAAAGACTGTTTCACATGGGGAGAACAAGCGAGTGACTGTCACTTCCACACTATTTTTGTTGAGCTTGTGGACAAAAGTAAAAGAGCCAGTGACTTTATTCTCATACTAAATCTAATGGACTCATTCATGCAGAGATTTCTCTCTTGGTGGAAATAAATTTCCTTTATCAATTCCCAAAATCTGTGGGAAAAGACTGTTAGGGTTCTGTGGGACTTGACTGACATCATCAGTCTTGAATCCTCTACATTTTGCATGCTAAGAAAACGCTAGAAGTTGCAAAATGCCAACAGGGCATTTTAAGGCAGACAGTCTTCCAGATTGCATGGTGACTGATAAGTTACTCACAGGATTCCTCTAAATTTCTGGTTTGAAGAGAGATGTTGTATCTTTCTCCCTGTTTTCAGATTCACGGAGTTCTGTTGTGTACCATATCACCCCAGAGATATGAAACACCAAGATTTCATTCTTTTAGAAATGAGAAGATGAAGCGGGACTAGTTGGAGAAGGATGAGGAAGGGGCTGCTTGTCTTTCTGTGGAAAATTTTTACCTCTCACTTAAATCATCCTCTGAACTGTACAGAACCAGACAAGGATGTTTGAGTCTATTCTGGGTCAAAGCCCAGGAAACTTGTGAATCTTTTTTGCTTGCATTTCTTTAGAAAGTATGCTGTGAACTTTATATCCTGAAGAGTCAATTTCCAGATGGTTTCAGACAGATGAATCTTGTGATGCAAGGGATTTCCTTTTTCCTGATTGCTCCATTGTTGGCTTCTTGCCCTCATGTCTGTGGCCGGGTGTATGTAGCTTTTGCGGGTGAGCTTCCAGGGGAGTTGAATGAGTGCAGTTTGTGGCAGCCTTAGCTACAGCAGCATGCTGAAAATAGGGGTGTAGGCTGTGAGCTTTTCAGCTGTAGCATAGAGAAAAGTCTCTGCAGTATTCTTTTGTTTTGGCTGTTTTGAAGGTGGGTGCGACATTTATCTTTTTCCAGCTGTCAGAGGGACTCTTTACCTGAGTGACAAATCACAGTGGTGTAGTCCATCTCTCTCAGCATGCTCAGACACAACATGTCTGGTCCCATGATCATGGATAGGATGGATTCTCTCTCAAGTCATCCCTAACTCAATCTGATTTTCTTCCTGGTAGTGTATCTCCTCCTTGAACCTTGCATCCAAGCACAGAGGTCAGGGAGATGTTGCTGGGTAGAGCCTGTGGCAAAGAGGGCATTGGGTACGTTGGCCTTACCTGTCTCTATGCCTTCAAATCCACCACTCCATTGAGCAATAAGCCTGTGTCTCCCTTTTTCAGTCTTTTACTACTAATGAAGTAGCAGGAGCTCTTCTGGATGCCCTTGGAATTGCATCCAAATGTCAACTCTAGCCAAGCTCTGGGAGCCTATGGCACCTGGTGTTCGCAAGCTGTCTCCTCTCCAAACGGTAACTGGGCCTGACCGTGTTTAGTTTCCAAGGCCGCTGATAACTCGTATGTTGAGGGTGATGTGATGATGTGGCCACAAGAGGTAAAACATGTCAAGAACATTCTGTGATTTCAGAGAATAAAATAATACCACAATTTCTAAAGGAAGTGTGTGCCTGCATGTAGCTGTGCTGTGGTTTCCCATTCAGGCTCTGTGCAGTTCCACAAACCACGGTGTCTTTCACCTTCTGAGACTGGAGGTGTGTAGCTGAGGAAAGATAAATTTTGACTTGGGACACTTCGCCGAATTTAGAGGTATACAGTAATTCCTATAGAGCTTAATCTTGGTTGGAACAAATAGTATGGATAAAGTTTTTAATCGTGCTTTTCTTCTATCCTTAAACACACAACAAATCTAGCTTTGAACTTCATGCTGAGTGATGACAAGGCAGCGACTAATTGTTCTGTATTGGTGCTACATGATGTGATAACAACTTAGAATGCTGTATTATCATACACTGGAATGATTGCAAGTCACTCTTTGCATGGTGTGTGCTAATACCTGTGAATCTGTAGTTGTATTGCTTTGGATTAAAGATGGTTTTATCACTGATTTGGGTAAAATATCTACACTGGAGTCACTGCTTTAGCTTCTCTCCTTTGTTCCCCATCCTCCAATATAAAATTGGAAACCCAAATCTTCCTGTCCTTTACTTGAAATGAAACACCTTTGATATTTCACACTCACACTTGATTTCCTGTGTACCTGATAGAGCTTTGAAGATCTTAGCACTCTGGATGTCTTTGGCTTGATCACTGCTCAAATGCTCATTTCCTTATTGCCAAGTTCCACAACTTGTTCTGTGTTAACAAGGCTGGAAAGGAATACTGAAAGATTTGCCCATCATAACATTTGAAAGGTCACACAGATTTATAAGAAGCAAATGGAACCTCAGTAGATGTTTGCTGCCTTATAATAGGTAGAAATTAATTTATTTCAGTCCAGAATGCTCTTCTGAGGACTTGTCTTGCTGCAGAGACTGAGTGGTGGAAAGGGATCTGTGCATGTGCCCATTGCTATGGTGTGGCTCCTCAACTATGTGTAGGTAGAGATCTCTGCTTACGCAAAATCCTGAATCAAACAGTGGGCTTGTGTGCAAAATTGTATGCATAGTTAATACCCCCTTGGTATTTGGGAAGTTAATGGAATAGAAATGGCTTCTTTAAAGAAATGGTGCACTTCAGCCCTTTGTTAGCTAAATCTCGATGTATCAGTAAAGCAAAAAATCACCTGGCTACAGTGATACACACTTGCCTCTGATAGAAAACACTGTGTCTTCCCTAATGCACAAGTTTGTTACATGGGGTTTTATCTTCAACACAGATTCTTATTTTTCTAGTATAAAATGCAAGGAATGCCAGAGGGTTCTGGGTCCCTTTTGGCACATGAAACTTAGATCTTGTATTTGAGTTACTACTTTATCTTTGAAAAATGTAGCCCTGCTTTGCTTGTAAACATACACGCTGCTTCTATAAAGCACTTTTTTCCTTTTTTAAATCTTATTTGGATGGTTTTGCCCTTTCTGTTATCATTACCAGTGGTCTCCCCCTTTCTGTCTGTCTCAGCTATAAGCTAGGTGACTTGGGTTTTTAAGGCCTTCAGCTTATCCACTCTGTATAACTTTCTCAATGTCATAAGGCCAACTTAGGGGCTCTTACCAACTTTTGTTTCTACTTTCACTCCTTTGAGTGAAATTATCAAGCAAATACTTTCTCCCCATGCTTAGAAGTAACTTTTCTGTGAGCCTTCTCAAGAAGATGCAAATTTCTTGCTATTTAAGTACCTATGTATTTTCCTGTCATGACAGGCTACAGAGATGGATGCGAAAAATGAAGGTGGGAATCTTTGCCATGCCAAAGCAGTTTCAGTATATCTCACATCCTCCTTGCCTCTGCCCCTCAGGCAGGATGTCACTGCTTTGCCGAGGTGGGGGATGCAGGGATTGCCCTCCCCATGTGGACCCCTTCCTTAGAAGACAAGAGAGCACGAGGGATGCACATGGATTGGGTCAGGGTCTTTCTTGAGGGTGGCCCCAGTTTTTCAGACGTCCCCCCTTGTCCTGGCTGACCAGCAGGGTGCTGAGCATTGGGCATCACGGGAGGTGGCCAGCAAGCTGCTGGGTGTGCTGGTTTTTTTTGGGATGCAGCAGCTTTTGTCCCATCTCTCTGATGACATCTGCAGTGTCCATGCCGAGGCTGGGACATACAGGTGGTGGCTGTAGTGGATTTGGGGAATGGCTCAGGGGTGCTGACATACATTTAAGTCACACTGGGCAAAGATAGGAGGCTGCTCTCCCCTTGCCTACTGGAGTCCTCAGTGCAAAGAGCTGGCCCAGCTGTGTGAAACTTGCTCTTGGAAGCCAGATCCATGGGGATTTATCTTCAGCTCTGCATCACACATGCTGTATGACCTCGTATAATCACTTAATCTCCCCGCTACTCACTTTTCTTTGCTAGCAAATGAAGATGATAATTGCTCCATGGGTCACTGCAGTGGAAGTTTGCATGCACTTAGGCAGTAGCTGGCATCCACGTTTTTTTTCTTTTTCAGTGTTAACCTGACCAAAGCATGTGCTCTGTGCCTGCAGACTTGCCATACATAGCATGCAGTATGCTTTCAGTAAAGGTCAGTGTGAAAGAGGAGGGGAACTATCAGAGATCAGAAGGTATATTGGGGTAGAAGTTATGCTGAATTTTCATTTCTTGGTTCGTAACATGTATTTGAAGTCTCAGGCAATAATGCATGACATGTTCATAGCTGATGAATTAGAAGGTGGTGGAATTAAAGGAAAAAGTAGACTAAGAGAACGACATACTACTGAATTTCTTTAAAACTTGTGCCCAGAGAACTTGTGGATGCCTCATCCCTGGAAGTGTTCAAGGCCAGGTTGGATGGGGCTCTGAGCAACCTGGTCTAGTGGAAGGTGTCCATACCCATGGCGGAGGGGTTGGAAATGGATGATCTTCAAGGTCTCTTCCAACTGAAACCATTCTGATTCTATGATTTGCTGATCTGATACTTTTTATCCCATTGTCTCACTTAAAAAAATAATTTGAAAAGTTAGAATCTTAATTATTTTTATCATTTTATTAACTTAGACAGCAAGTTCATTAATCAGCACATCTCCCTGGGTCCAAGCATATCTTCCCGACTTTTCAGCTGTGATCAGTGAAGCATTTTCTGAAGGAATTGATTTAAAAAAGACATTTGCATGTGAGGCCTCAAAGTGCCATTTCAGAATGCAGTAATTTTTAACCAGAATGAATTGCTTTTTGAGCACTTGCCTTTTTCATGTTCTTGTAGGGGAAACCATTCTGAAGTTTCTTAAAAGGGCTTTGACACAACTAACTTTAGAAGTGTGTGAGTAATGACATGTAATGAAATATGTGCTCTACCCTCATTCTGACCTTCTATGACTGGAAAATGTCTTCCTAAAATACACTGGAAATGCCTGCCTAAAATACTTTCTACAATGATTTGAAGTTTTTTAATCACAATGGAAGAAACTTTTGAAAAACTGTGCAAAATTGTAACCATAAAAAATAGAAATCATGTCCTTAGAAAAATTTAACTTAAAAAAATAAATGTCCATTTAACGGATCACAACTTTTGAGCAGATTTAGTTTTGTGTATTAATTTATGTTCTTAGCTAACTAACAAAATTAAATAAAGCTTTTACTCATTTTAATATAACAACAGTGCATTCTTAAATGCATCAGTACCAGCAGACCTAACTGGAGCTGAGACTTCAGGTTGCCTTTGCTGGATGTACGGAAAACTTCTGGGAATGGCGCTCGTTTTGCATGAGCTGTGCTGTGACTTGCTGTTGCTTTGGAGCCATCTGCTGGAGTTTGCCTCAGGAGCCTCGTTTCTACCACACCTGTGGTTCTCCAGACAGACGTAATTTGGTTCTCCAGTGAACCTTTTTTTTCCACCTGACTCTTACGAATGCTTGACTTGAGGCACTCTCCATCCCCAAACTCTTCTTGTGCTGCTGTCTCTTAACCATGGTAGGGAGCAGCACCAATTTATTGGACAATCTACTTTTAGGTAAAGGAATCAGTCTCAAAAAGCCCCCAACTTTCAAACAGGTGATTTTAATTGCTTAAAAAGAAGCCTGTTTCTGGAACACTCTACTGTGGGAGTGACAATAGTATTTTTACTTTTGCTTAAGTGGCTAAAGTGAATGAGAAATAGGTCTCTCTGCCAATTTGAACAAGGCAAAAAAGCTTCATAGATCATTTCTAAAAGTTCGGGGATTGTTTCAAATAAAGAAGCTTCTCACTGTTCGGAGTAATTGTGGGGGGTTTTGTTTGATTTCTTTTTGGTTTGTTTCTGGATTTTTTGGTTCAAGTCTATGTTATGAGGGAGTTTCGTGCTCAAACATAGGTATTTTGTTTGCTGGTGTGCCCCAATTTTTATGGATCTGCAATATTGGAGTTTTCTGAGCTCAAATGTAGGTCTGGAGTCATAGTCATGCTGAAAATAATAACTTTTTTATTACAAATACTGTTCTCCCATAAATCCATGTCAGAGATGGATGATGTGAAATTGCATCCTTAGTGCTAATTAAGAATTGATTATGATATCTCAGAGTAGTGTGACTTTATTTTGGTATTTGTTGAGTAGTGAGAAACAATATGTAAAAGGTAATCTGGAAAATGTTAAGTTTATAAATTACTTGTCCTTAGGTCCAATTTTTTTCTAGTTTGAGACCAGTGGTGCTGTCTTTTCAAAATGCGATTGTTTCTTGAGCAAGACACCTTGGCATTTACTTTTTTTCCTTACTTTTTTTGATAGTTGTGGCCCTTTGAGCAGAAGATAGTCAAAATCTGTGTCACCATTTACTGTATTTATATAAGGAACATTAAAAAAAAAAAAAAACATCGCTAAGAAGCATAAAAGCAGGAGGATTTCACTGGTTTCGGGTTTCTGACATTCAGGGTTGCTTCAGGTGAAAGTCACATGCAGACTGTGTAGAGCAGGAATCTGCCCAGCAATTCCTTGGAGAAGGAAAAAAGGAGTACATAGATTAAGAAAGCTCCCTTCCACGCATTTTTTTCCCCCCCCATTTTAATTAAGCATATCCTGTCGGCTGGTCAAGAAATTAATTTGCTCCATCAGATTATGAAACAAATGTTCTGTGCTGTGCACATTAGAGATACTTTGTTATTTTCCCCATTCTGCTGCCAAAGACTTTCCAAGTAGAACAATGCTTTTGTTTGTACTGACGAAGGTGAAACTGCAGAGAAAAGTACTCTCCACTGGCACAGGTGCCATTTCAATAATAGCTGTAATCAAACTGTGTCCTTCAGGCTTACACTGCACTGATGACTTTGGTGTTCCTCAGCCTTCTCCAGCTTTTGAAGTGCTTTACATCTTTAAAAACAATATTAATCATTGCAGGTCAGGTTTTAACATTGATAAACAGAAAGAGTGACCCCTGTGACCCCTCTGTCTCCAATTAGTCCTGAGGATTTCAAGGAAATTAGGCCTTTAAAAAAAAAAAAAATCTTAATGGGCAGGCCTGAAATTCTGAATTCCATAGGACTTAGCTTAGTTCTGAAAAAATTCCATTAAAATTGAACATGTATTTTAATCTGGGCAAGCTGGTTTCTAGAATAATTTGGAAATAAGTAAATATTTCATTAAAGCAGCAGTTTCAAAAGGAAGGTAAACTATTTTTATCCTTTGTAATTTTCTTTTATTTGTCTTGTGACTTGCAAGATGACTAGCATGTCCTCAATATCACAATTTTTGCATCTTCTCAGTTATTGTGAAATTTATCAACATAGAATAAGGATCCTGGATCTTCTACTTGACTAACTTTGTAGTTTATAAATTCACTACAGATTGATTAGTCAGAAACAATTAGTATCTGTAACCTGAACGACATGTTCAAAAGGGATCACTGCTTTAAGTTAAAAATCTATTCAAAAGAATAATGGCTGAGTTCCTGGATGATGAACGCACCTGGAAATCTGATCTTTACGTTGAAGGATTTTATGGACTATCTGATGCATGCGAAATGTAATGGTTTAATAATGATGCACTTTCAGAAGTGCCTTCAAAATTTTAGGCTGCTTTTAGTTTTGTTATAACCACAGCAAGCCTTGTATTTTAAACTGCAAAGCAGAAAGTTCAATGTTCTTGATGGGTGATTCTATAGTGTTTCTCTCCGTAGCTTTCAGCTCTGCTTTTTCTCTCTCAGTGCAGTGCTACCAGAATCTACAGGATGTGCTTCTAAACAATAAATTCCCACGATTTCAAACTTAAACTGGTAGAAATAGTAGACACCTTGAAGCAAATGACTGCCAGAGAGTATTTTATTGAATGCCATGGCTGGCAGTCAGTTGCATACGTGGAAGGACATACATTAGTGCAGGGTCACAGAGGTGGCTGAACTTGACCCTGTAATTTCCTCAGGGTTTTAGATGCTGCTGTAATGTTGTTAATACTCCTTTAAAATAACTGGTGGTTTAGGGCCAAGAGTAGTATCTTAGAGCATGATTTTGCCGTGAGGTCATATGTTACTCAAATGGATGTCGTTAATATGTTGGCAGATCATATCAACACATTTTAGACACATTCTAAACATACACTTGAAGTGGCAGCTTAATCTCAAGGGCACTGAACTTTGACAGAAAGTCATCGTTTGATATTTCCTGGTAGTTTAGCCATGAAATGATGACTTCCAGAAAAGAACTCTTCAAGGTCTGCTTCTCATCAAGCCTTGCCCCCCTGTACTTAGCTTTATGTATTACAAATTTATGTTTATCATTATTCATTGCACAGCACCACATATAAAACTAAATACATACATAGAAATACTGGCACTTTAAAAAGAAATATACAGAAAAGATATGTATTATGGTTTAATGCCCTAAATTTTTCTGCTATTTATAAATCCTAAAAGAGGTGGAATTCTGGAATTCTTTTGAGTCCTAAATTAGTGTAATTTAATATTGATATCTTAATGTTGTAGATACACTGTGTGCTTTCCTCAATACAATTGTAACTATTTAATATTCAAGCTTTTATATATAATGGCAGGCATTGCAATGTTAACGATTAACTGGAATTTCATTTGTTATTCAAGTCAATGTGCAAAACAATTTTTTTGCCTCTTTCTGACTTCTATCACTGTTTTCAGAATTGCATGCTTTTAGCAAGGACATGCTATGTATAGTTTGAATGCCTCAGTAAGAGCTGCAATATAAATAGTTTTATATCTGTATTAACACTGGAATAGCAGGTGATGCAGTGTGCTCTCAGGCACTGGACTTTTGTTTCCTCATGCTATCTTGCAATGATAGATCAGAATTACAGTTCTATGGGAGCTTTCCCCTCCCAAGGCTGCGGCCTTCAGATGTGCCACTAAATGTTACCATCTCTCAAGTCTTTTTCACTAAAGAATTTTGATAAATCCTTGTTCCTGAAGTTACCTCACAGACCCTGAGATTTTGCTACAAGGTAGATAGGGTTTCTTTTTCATGCAGCAGCAGAGGATTATTCCCAGAAATGGTTAGATGCCTCATGACTTTTAGAGTAGGAAGTGTGTGGAGAGGTGTAAAGTAAAGCAGCTGGAGGGTGTTACCCACAGCAGGTTTGGTTGTCTAGTTAACAGTTGATCATGTATTTTTGTTATGTTACAGAGAGCCACTGTTTCCTGATTAGGAACCCTTCCTGTAAGGTTTGGTGTATGGAATCTCTCACGCCTTTTATTACTTCATCTTGACTTCTCTTTTCAAGGAAGTTCTTTGCTAGTTGAATGTTCAAGTTTGAAGTCCCATTTTGAAATCTGAGTAATTTGGACACTAAACCACCTTGAAAGTCACTTGGATGCAGCCCTTAGAACTGATTATCATTTTCTTGAACCATTTTCTCTTAATGTTGCCCTGTTTAATTCAGGGTGGGCAAGTTCAAATGATACAGCAGAATTTTTAACCTGGGGATAGAAAATTGGAATTTCCACAGTCAGCTAACTTGACTACTGGAATGATGAAAATAATTATCCTCATAATTTTCAGCCTGGAAAATTGTCTATTGCGTGATGAGGACACCAAGTTAAAGCTCTTTAAGCATAGAATGGATTTCAGTTTGGAAATTTAATCTGTTTAGGCTTTTTTGAGGAAACAGAGTATTGAGCATTCTTGTATTTCGTGGCACATATTTATAGAGATTTTTGTATTCACAGAAAGGCTTTGTCACCATAAAATGAAAAGCTGCCTTTGGTATTCTAGACTCTCTTCATTCTTTTCTTCCAGAGGCACTTGAACTTTCCATCATGCTTAAAGCAAACTAAGAAGTCAAGTTGCCATAGCTTTCAAGCATTATGTCTTTGCCTCAGCGAATCCTTTCTCTTCCCGGAAATGGAAATACATCTGTTCGCTGAATTCCTGTGCTTTCCACCTGAGGAATGTTAACTTGTCATGTAGTTTCTATTCCTTGTTTCTGAGCTGTGATACATTAAGGGTGCCATATTTCTCCCCCGGTGTCACTACAAAAGTGCAGCAGAAAGCTGAATGTGGAAAAGCTCAAAAGACGATGACAAGGCTGATTTCTGTGAAAGCATCTGTCAACTCTACCTTTAAATAATTAAAGCAGAGGGTCATAATGGGAACCCTGGTGAGAGCACTTATCCCAGCTTCAGATCTTTCTCACGGTCTTCATCTTACTAGCCAGCACTGATGAGAGTGCCTTTCACACACACTGGTTTTAGCAGAAAGGAGCTCAGAAAGGAGTTTGGGGGGGATCAGGTGAGGAGGGAGGCCAGAGTTGCTTAGGTCTCGTATCACTTTTGTGGCATTTGGAGTAAATCAGATTAAGCATCTGTCCAGGTCAGTAGCTCAAGGTATGATTACTTTTTGCCCACTTGTATATTTACCTATGTCAATTTTTAGTCCTGGCACTGTTTCACTCTGTTCACAACTGAAGAATAAAGGATGCTGTCAAAAATATCAATATTATTTCCCTGTCATGGAGGGGTTTTTAGACAGCTAGAAATGTGGGTATTTCTTTATGGAACATTTAGAAGAACCATAGCCCTGATTGGTACTGCAATACAATTAGTATCCAACTCTATATGCACTAGTACGTAAGTTGTACAAGATTGTGGGGTAGTGCCTTTCTCCTTTGGTGTGGAGAAAATGTCTCCTTTCTTCTGCCTTGTTTTGCTTCTTTGGGGCAGGATGGCATCCTTACTTGGCTACCTGCAATAGCCAGAAGCTGCTCCCTAAGGAAAAAGTCTGTGAGCAGAGAAGTTGACCAAGTTCAGTTTTCTGCAGCATTATAAGGTGCATATGCATTAAAAGTCACAATACAACGTTCTCTGATCTTTCATGGGGGAGGCAAAGTCATTTGTAGCAGTACTGCTGTGATGAAAGTAAATAGAAGGAAAAAGGAAAAAACAGACAAACCCCCAGGTAATACATAGAGCTCTTGAATTGCTTTGTCAGATGAAGCTAAATATATGTCATATATATTTATATATATTTATGGACATTTAAAATAATGTCCAGCCAGCCCAAAAAAGAGAAACTATTGGAAGTAAATATTGTTACTTGTTTAAAGAAATATTAGGTATTTAAGGAAAGTAATTATTAAAAGTATTTACTTTTAAAAGTATTTTATTTAGAAGGATTTATTTAGTTTAGATTTGATAACAGCAAAGTAGAGTAATAGTCTAGGCTTGACAATTTTTCCGAAGCTGGGTTTTACACAGTCTCAGAGAGCTTTCAGTAAGTTTCTTTTAATATTTGGATGCTCAATTATTTAAACTCTGCTGCCTTAATTCTGCTGTTAGAAGAAAAGTGGGATAATGGTATTGTGAGTGCTCAGACTCACTGTATAAAACTCCACCTAGAAAACAAATTTTACTTGTATTGGGGTACTCAGTTTTTAGAACATATCTCCTATTTTTCTTCTCCTTCATTAAAACAACACTTCTCCAGAAATGGCCGATAAAAAATGACATGTTTTTCTCTAGTTAAGCCTGATATACATGTAAAGAAAACTGCTGAAATTCGCTCAATTTCTACTATTGGGTGAAGTCATTACTGAGAGTGAACTCACCCCTTCCATGGTTATCATCTTGCTGTGTTGAGGTTTCTTGTTACTGATGAGGCACATTGGAACCTTGTTGTGAACCATCTGGGGAGGGCTGATAAATTTTCTGTACTCCAGTGCTTCACACCTCTTGGTCATGCACTTGTTTTAAATGTAGCATATTCATTTCCCACTTTCTTTCACAGAACCTTTCATCTTTTTCCTGTTAATCCATGCCTGTTCTCAAAGGAACCAATACCTCGTTGCAGGATGCAATAACATTGCTTTTTGTGAGTAGTTAACCTTTCCTCTTGAAGCATCTTGATGTCTGCTTTGCATTTCTACTGCAATCATACCCTTTGCCAAGACCGTACAGGCCTTTCCTGCAATAATTCTGGTGCTGTATCCTAAAAGACTTGATTCATTGTGTGCTTTGTGCTTTGGTACACTGCCCGTAATTTAAATAATTTTTACAGAATTTAACCTCCCTGAAGAGCCAGGTAAGTGTGATAGAAGCCTTGCCTGTTTAGCTGTATAGCTAACCTATTTTTCTCAGTATCAGACTACCCTGTATTGTATAGAATCTTTCTTGTCTAATAAAGCTGCTTTCTCACAGGGGAGCCAGAAGACAGCATTTCTTTGACAAGGAGTCTTGCAGTTGGTTAAAAATGATGCCATTGTTTCCTTCAGGAAGCACCAACTATACTTTGCCTTAGGAGTTGGAACAAATACGTATTAACAGGAAGCTCCATCTGATAGACCTCAGCTAACACAAACAGAGCATTTGCACTGTCTGTTGAAGGGTTTTTGATGGCAAGTGACAGCTGAGAACAGTGACCTGTCTATGAGCTTGACCTGTGTTGGCTATAACAGAGAGGAAGTGTGTGTTGGACAGGAAACTGTTGGAGCCAGTTCCTGGAGGGAATCATGCTTCTCTGCATGAATGCAAATGTACTTCCCCTTCTGCTGGGCATCCTCCTGCCATGGACAAGCTGGAAGATGGGGAGGGGCTGTACCCCTCCTTCCTTCCCTCAAGGGAGCAAAAAACCCTCCTGTACCCCTCCTTCCTTCCCTCAAAAACAAAACAGAAAAAGAGAAGACAAATCATTAGAGGAAAGCCATGCATGGTCAGAGACTTAAACCCCTATGTTTTGGTTTTTTTGTTATCCACACTAAGGTACTTCTTTGTGTATTTATTCTTTTTTAAACTTGTTTCATCTTCAGGTATGGTTTGTGTAGGTTGCTGGTCTCTTCTAACTTCTTGCTACAGTTTTGGTTTGTTTTTTTTATTTTTTTTTTTTCATGCTAACGCATGAACAGCTACTGTAGTAAAGAAAAGTGTTAAAGTTGGCTTAAGGTATGGGCAAAGAAGAACTGAGTACAGGGCTCCTTCTTTCTAACCATGTACCTTCACTAGATGATTCTCTTACGAACAAATGTTTTTATTTTGAATGGAATAAATGATGGAGAACCTCTGGTGCCCAGCAGCTGGATAATTAAATGCTCATTTTGTTTTCTGTTAGTAGCCTGGCACTGTGCTTTGGTATTCCATAGTCATGACAGAATTAGTGTCTTTTGAGTATTCAGTTCAGACTTGCTGAAGGGTTCTGCCTAAAACCTACATATAGAGAGGGTATTAGGTGAATTTCATTAAGGATGAAAGTTTTCTCTGACTGGTTAAGTCCTGTTTCTTTTTTTAAAAAACTACACTCTGAGTTTCTCACTTTTAAAAGCATCAGTTGGTATTTCTACTTGACACTATACCTTGATTATGATCCCATAAAATAAATTGCCATCCTGTATTAGCTTCCTAGCAATGCTGTTTATGTTCATAGACTTCTTTTTTCTCTTATTATCAGCTGCCCTTTATTTTACAAGTTCTCCCTGTTCTCCTGTTACCTTTTCTTAGATTTTTTTTTTTCCTCTCAAGCAATCCCAAAATACCTTGAGTGAAAAAAACAAAGACCTGATGCCTCCCTGCTGTAAGAAATTGCTTGATATGGGTTAGTTCTGAATGTTTTTTTGTTTGCACTGTAGAAATGACTATGCTGTACTGTGTGAAGTGGTCAGGGATTTACATTGACTTGTAGTAGTAAAAATTTGTTGAAGTTTTTTGTGAGTATTTTCCTGATGTAAATTAAGTAAGGACTTAGTTCTCTGGCATGGAATACAACAGACTGTGTGACCAAATGAAAGAGTCTTCAGTGTGTCTCTTACCTGAAGTTGTCTATCTAAAACCTCATTGCAATAATTCTATTTGTTACCTGGAATGCTGCGTGAAAATGTCCTTTTCTTACACCATTGACCTTTGAGTTCACGGTCTGAAAAGTGTCAGTAAGTATAAGCCATGTGGATGAAAGATGAAAGAATGATGCTGTCATGTTTTAATGAACAAACATGAACTGGATATGCAGCAGCATTATGGTTTGCAGATTATGATGATCAAGATAAGAATCTGCCCAAGTTTAATCTGCACACTCGTGTTGTTCTTTCTCAATGTCATCCTTCCAGTTATTGTAAAGCTCTATGCTTAGAGGATCTTAAACTTTGTATTACTTTGTTTACCTAAGAAACCTACTACCGTTAAAAGCTTAAATGGCAAAAAAAAGTTATTTACTCTGTAAAAAACCCACAAGTAAACAAAACACCATAAAGGAAAGCCACGCTCTGAGTTATGGGATGGATGACTGATCATGTATGTGACTGAATAAAGCTGTATGTTCAAAGAAAGACGATCCAGTTGTGTAAAAATAAGAGATTCAAGAAGGAGGCTTAGGCAGAATGTTACCAAAGACATAGAAGCATCCAAAAGACATTTTCTTCTTTGCAGAATATTTCTTTTTTAGTTAAAGTCATTTTGTCCAGTAGACAGAGAGGAAAAACTGCAACTATCCATTGACCTCGTGCCAAACAAAAAAAAGCACAGATCCAGCAGTTACCAGCTAAAATAATATTCCCAGTGTGCAAGGGCACTGATAGTTGGATACCTTAAAGACTGACAGCTGTGCTGAATAAAAATGATTAGGAAAACCAAACTTAAGGCAGCTTGTAAGTGACATTGAACAAGGAAAAACCATCTGTCTTCCTGGATTGTTAAAGCTCAAGTTCAAATTATATAAATTGGGCTGAACTTTGCATATCCCTTCTCATCTATTAATTTTTTTTAAGGTTCCAGCTTAGTTTATGGCCTAATGGTAACTTTTTCCCGGTTAATGGAAAGACTCCCACTGAGAGTATGTAAGAAACACTGCAAGAAGGAATGAAATCTACCCGGATTTTAGTACTGGTTTTGATGATAACAGCTGCATGTGCATAAGACTGTATTAATCTGGTGAGTAAGTACTTCCAGCGTGTCTCATGCCCATTTTTTAGAATGTTCCTGGTCATATCACTGGACATATTTTATAAACCTTTATCAGTTCTCCTACCTGTGACATTCACTAAATGAGCATTGTTATCTCTCAGTAAGTGGTTTATTGTTCCTTTGATCATTCTACACATTGTTTCAAGCCACAAAAAAGCGATGTTAATGTTCAAAAATCATAGTTAAATATAGAAAAAAGGCAGCAGCTCAGGGCTGAAGGCTGCACAGTACTGATAACTACCTATAATGTGTCAAATTCCTACAGCTGCCACTGAGGTCAGGAGGAAAGCCATAGGTCTGTTCTGTACGTCAAAATATATCCTAGAATAGTCAGAAAACCACCTTTAGCTCTTAGTACATTTCCTGTCTTTGCTAAATATAGCACAAATGCTGGCTGGCCATGTTCCCTTGTCTGCTGAATGATTCTTTTGTGGAAATGCTCTGGCTTCTCAAACCTATTTGAGACTGAAAGTTACCTAAACTGTCTGATAGACATAAAGAAGCAAGACAAAATTTATTATTTATTAATGTTTGCCCGCATACACACCTCAGTGCACACACTGCCTTATGTAACTCTCTGTACTCCTATGTCTGTGTTCATGCTTTTCTTTTTAGGGAGAGGTGTAGCACAGACACACATCCCAAGTCCGTTTACAGGCTTGGATGCACGTGAGCTCAAAGTGTGACTGGAGTCCTGCAGTCCTGGTATTGTTTCATGCACATTTCAGGGTCTGGCTCTACTCGGTATGGAGTGCCTGGGAAAATTGAGTTGGAAAGACAACCAGGAAACTGGCTTTGAGTAAAATAGTGCTGTCTGAGAGGGAACAGGTCTCCTTGTACTAGTCTACCAAAAACTGGGTCCATGAAAGAAAACATCTGCTGCTTTGTAATGTTCACGCTGCTTTAACAGTGATGTTGTAGTTTCACATCAAGAAGTAGAGATGCTCAGCTGCTTGCAAAATTCTTGGTGTTAAAAGAAATATAGCACTGTTAGATATGACTTAACCACAGAGCTAAGTGTTTTTGAATGCATCTACTGATGAAATATCTGTGACTTATCTACATGCAGGCAGATGCTCTTCTGTAAGCTGGGAGAGACAACATGAATAACTTCACAAGCTATCTCCTGATCTCTAATGCTTGCTGGGCCCCACAATCAGACTGAGATCAGAGCTGACAAAAGCCTGAACTCATCGCTCTGCTTCCTTTCCCGAAGACGGTCACATTTGTGCATAGAGGGTAAACAAGCAATGGCTTTCAGGAGATAAAAGACTGGTGGTTTCCAAGAGATGAAGCCCTTTCTTGACTGCTAGATGTTAAGAAATTCCAGTGTTCTGCTGACTGTCTCTCCTTTAGAGGAAAAATGTGCTATACCGGAGTGGAGTCAGTTGCCCATTAGTTTGTCTGATATTTACTGGTTGGATGAAGAGTTTACGTGCTTAACATCTGTATCAAGACAAGTATTTTTTTTCAAACTACCTGTTTTCTCTTTCACTGGTGCCTCACTCCCTTATACTTCAGAGGTGGAAGAGGAGGCCACTTATACCAAAACAAAAACAGGGTAAGAGCTGGGTGTTGGAAGGCAACAAACAGTAGACTTATGCCAGAGGAGGACACCATGTATATTTGTTTAATGTCTTAATTTCGCACTTGCTTTTCCTTATGTCCAATTGATCTAAGCAAAATAGCAGTGCCAGTGTAGCAGGGTTAGTAGCTTAGCTGTGGTGCTGCACTGGCACCTTGTGGGTGTCATCTGTCTCGTGCCAAAGAAACAGACAAGAAGCAGCAGTATCTGACCAAACAACTTTGTTTTGCCTGGCACAATGTGTATTTGTGGTTATGAAGGTCTCGTACATCAGCATGGAAAGAGCACAGCAATGAATTGCAAGAGTTTTTCTGCAGGTGAGAAAAAACCTACTAAGATTGAAATGGGTCCATGTGCATGAAAACCCATAGAAGTAGGTAGTGGGGTGACTGGCACTTGGTGCAGTTCTTATGTCAGCCATCAATTTCTCTAGTAGGAACAAGCAAAGAGATTTGGCAAAGGACTAACCCCAAGTTTATTCTCCTGACACTTAGGCACATGAACTTTAAACTTAAATGCTTATTAGTGTTTTGTGTTTGTTTAGGAAAAGGACAGAAATGGGATAGTCTTTGCTTTGTTGCCCCCTTGTGGTTTCATGTGTTGGCTGAGTTAAACTTTTTAACATCTACTACTATTAAAGGATATAGTATTAATTGGTACTGCTCATCCCTTACAACTCATTGTTTACTTTGAACTGGTAATTCTATGTATGCTGGACTTTGTATCCAGAAAGCCTGAGCTATCTCTGTGCAACTGACCCCATTTATGTTCATACTGTCACGTGTATTGGTCTTAGGCAATTGTGAGAATATTGCAGATAGAAGGGCTGGACACTTAGGGAGCATTATGTTATGTTTCAAATGACTGACTCACCTTTGCATTCTCCTGCCTTGTCTGCACGCTCTACTTGTGCTTAAGAATGCCCAAAGTTAAAGACACAGGATAAAAAGAGAAGACTTTAGAGATGAATCAAACACCCACATTCTTACATTTTGCTTAGGTGACAGTATATTTTTAAATATACATGTATTTTTGATACATGATCATCTCTATCCTATTAACCTAATTTCATTATCTATTTGATTCTTGTGCCTAATTACCTACAAACTTTTTCTCCATTATTTAGTAGTACAGTCTCAAAATTTGGACTCAGTAATATCAAAGGTCTGAGAGGTCTTTTCCAACCTGAATGATTCTGTGATTCTGCTATAATTTTCCTATGTGTGCTTTGGACTTGCATACACTGCATCTTGAAGTGATCATTGAGTGGCGTAGCTCATGTCAACCTTAACACAGTTTTGTTTCCTTGAGTGCTTGGTCTTTCAAACGATTCACACAATGAAGTGCTTACTTCTGTGAATAAAGGTAGAGGCTCTTGATGACTTCAGCTGGGCTATGCCAATTTGATGTCCTGTTCTAATACTTCTCTTGAGTTCAGTTTTATTCATTACATCAGTTCTTTTTTTGTTGTGGGATTTTTTTGAGTTAAAAAAAGACGTTTAACTGTTTTAGAGATTTCTAATGGGGGGTGATTTGGTTACTGGATTTTGCAGCAAGTTTCAGTCGAGTGCAAAGGATTGGTGTTGCTTGTCTCAATAGAATTGTGAAAAATAGCCCTAACAACTAGCTCTGTGTTTAACAAGAGAATGTTTTCAGTCTTGTTGATTGCTCATGTCATGTTTTTAAAAAAACATGCAGTTCTTTGGGAACTGGATGCTGCTTATGCCTAGGGTGTAGTGCATTGCATCCAATTTGAGTGTTAAGTGGTTTTCTTCCCAAATGCATTATGTTCCTTTAGAGGAAGCAGCAGTCCTGTGGGGTGCTGGGCTGCTCAGGGAAGGGGTCTGAAGACAGAGGCTGCAGGGCTGAGCATCCTTGCTCCCCAGCAGGGGGAAAAGGATTTCTGGGGGGCTACAGGCAGTTGGGCTGAGTTTCCTGCAACTCCCTGGCTGTCCAAAATCTTAAGCTGGGAACCAGAACGCCCTCCCTAAGGACAAGTCTCTGTAGCGCAGAAAGCCAACAGCATCCTGGGCTACATGAAAGCACTGTGGGCAGCAGGTTGAGGGAGGGGATTCTGCCCCTCTACTCTGCTCTTGTGAGATCCCACCTGCAGTGTTGCATCCACCTCTGGGGTCCCCAGCACAGGAAGGGCATTGACCTGTTGGAACGAGTCCAGAGGAATGGCACCAAGATGATCCGAGCGTTGGAAAATCTCCCTTATGAGGAAAGCCTGAGAGAATTTGTATTGTTCAGCCTGGAGAAGAGAAGGCTTTGGGGTGACCTACTTTTGTGGCCTTCTAGTGCCTGAAGGGATTCTACAGGAAAGATGGAGAGGGACTATTTACAAAAGCATGTAGTGACAGGACAAGGGGGAGTGGCTTCAAACTGAATGAGGGCAGGTTTACATTAGATATTAGGAAAAAAATTCTTTACTTGTGAGTGTGATGAGGCCCTGGCACAAGTTGCCTAGAGAAGTTGTGGATGCCCCATCCCTGGAAGTCTTCAACGCCAGGTTGGATGGGACTCTGATCAGCCTGGTTTAGTGTAGGTGACTCTGTCCATGGCAGGGGTTTAGAACGAGCTGGAGTCAGACCTAGTTTGTGTTTCAAATTACAAATGTCAGACTTTATTTATTCGGGGCCTTTTAGGGATCAGTTATAAAAGTATAGGCAGAGCCTATTAAACTTCAGCTTAGCTGACATTTTTTGTTTTATTGAACTTTGGAACAGCAAAAAGGCAAATATTTGAAACAAATTTGGGGGTTGTGTGGTGATTCAGCCATAGTGGTCCCTACAATGGGAAAGAGCAAGTAATGCTGTTTTCATGAGGGGCCAGGAAACACCAAGTCTTAGAAATAGGCTAAAGCTAATGTTATCATGTGGTTTCGTCTGAGAATGTCCAACCCAAATCCTCAGTGCCTGAAGAGAAATAAACTATCCAACAGGAAGCAGGATCATCCAAAAGTTACCAGCCATGTTTTGGGATAATCCAATACCAATGACATTTCAGTGTAAACAAATGATTTGTAATGGCATAATTATCTGTTCTCCCTATAGCTTCTTATTACATTGCAATATTTTAATTTTAAAATTTCTTTTTATTTACAGCTTCCTTATTGTGCTGATATGCCTTATCTTCAGCGTACTTTCTACAATTGAGCAGTATGCAGCTCTTGCTACAGGGACATTATTTTGGATGGTATGTATGCAGACATTAACGTGATTGATGCCTGTTGGTTCTTAATGTGCAAATTCTGATCCCCTGAGCTAATACCATATCAAGCAGAATGTTCCTTGTGGTTTAATTGACAAGAGGCTTTTCTGCTTTTCCCTAAGGAGTCTGTAAAGCAACAGAAAACCAAAAGTCATGGTAGCCCATAAATGAAATGGTACCTTCTGTGGCCTTTACTGAGGACATCTGTGGTGTGTCCAACACATGCAGTTTTTCTAATTAAGCTTGAATCCCTCATATTGCTTGGGTTATTCCTTTTTTCAGCCATACTGAAGACCAGACACCTGGCCATAGCAGGGAAAAAAAAGTGGAAGTCCTTTCATTTAGTTGATGTCATATCCAGCTTTGTTTCACAAGTGGAAAACTCATGTATATTCATTGACTTTAAGACAACTTGCTCTACCTGGCTTATGCTCTTTCCGTCCAGTAGAGAAAACACAGTCACCATGTTTATAGTACACCAGTGCTGCAACATAAATGTATCAACAAATGCTCTGGGAGGGTTACTGTCCTGCCAGCTTGGATTTCATTGAAGAGCCTTAGTTTTGAAGTTGGAGGGGCATGATTTTAAACATGCAAAATTTTATAATTTTGTTGTACCTCAGTACTGGGATACCTCCTGCTAAATTGTTGATTACTTTGTAAATAAATTACCATCATTTAACTTGTGAAAACACTGTCACTATATTAAAAAAATGCTAACTAGCAATTTAAATATTTGTTAAAAAAAGGTATTGTAGCAATGCTCCAGTAATATCATTAGGTGTATTATCACTATTAACATGAAAAAGTTCACTTAAGACTTCCATCAATTATAACAAATTTTCTCTGTTTATCTATTAAATATGCCGAGGTTCAATACGTAATATGAATTCTGTAAGAATAAGAATACAGTGTATTAGATTTAGTGTCAGTCACACTGTTTCTCGATGAAGTGCCTTCATTCCTGGTATATTATTTTTAACTAACTTGTAAGATGTTTGAATTCCTAGGTGTAACATAATTAGTGCCACTCAGGAGCGTCCATACATTTATTTCTGCGTTCAGTACATTTCTTTTATGTGGTTTGGAGTTTTCTTTTTGTACAGATTTAAGTTATTTGGGTTCTTTTTAATCCATGCCTAGTAGGTTTTTTGTCCATAACTTCTGCCAGTGTCTGTGATGAATTCAAGTTCTGGCAATGTCTCAATCATCTTTGCAATATATCATAATATTTTACATGTGTGTTGTCTCAGCGAAATAACTTCTAGTGACAACACAACTAGTAAGGTTTCATTCCCTGCCGCCACCCTGTGAAATCACGGAGCTTGTTTTTGTTTGTTCATCCTGTGTGCAGTGTGTACTGTCTGTATCTGGGTAATACAGGCAGTGTAATGTGCATGCAAAACATTCAGGATTACACATGGTGTGTGTAATATCCAGTAGGTATTGTGTATTTTTACTATTTTGTATTATCTTGCTCTCTAAGTAATGAGAGAATCAGTGAATGATGAATCAGTGTTCCTGTTCTACATAATGAGAAAAACTGTGGTTAATTTCTAAAATTGAAATTCTACCATCGTGGTTTCTTGGGAAATAAACAGTTGTCTGTTTGTTCAATATTGGCACAGTCTGATATTGTTTTCTTAAAGGATTAACTGGGGTAACTTTCATGAAACCTGTGGGGATTATGGGGAGCCATCAATCCAACGCAGTAGATGGGCCAGTGTGCTCCCTGCTCTGTCCAGTTTCGGTGGGACTTCCTAAGGAGTTGTGGCATCTTGCAACATAAATATAAATTTCAGAATCTCATTCCTGTTGGTATCTACCTACTGAAATTTCTATTCTCTTATTTCTTAAAGGATTTTTCTTTGACTTTAAGATTGCATTACAAGTTGTCACAAATAGATGTAACTGACTTCTTAGGAGGAGATTTAATCACAGAGGGCTGGTTGAAGAGAGACTGCAAAATGGAAAGAAGGAAGTAAAATGAAGTGTAACAGCTTGTAGGGTTTAAGACCCAAAACAGGAAAAAACAGTGCACGCTTCCGAATCGAGTGGTGCTGTAATGAGACATGAAAGCTTAGGAGAGCACTCTTTCTACTGCTCTGCAATAGGGTTAATTTCTCTTCTGTATTTATTAGAAGGATTTTTAGTTATTCTACAATAACAGTTTTCATTTTTAGCCAGACAATTCAAGTAGGTAACATTGTCATTGTAGGTGAGTAAAGGAGGGCAAGCAATTTCATTAACAAACTAATACTAAGTGAGAGAGAGCTCAAAGGAGCAGCAGTGTACCAGCAACCTGCCAGGAGTATGGGCATCCTGAAGGTGGCTTTTGCTTGGGCTTAACTGGGCAGTGAGAATGGAGAAACTTTGGCCATGCAGAGTTTGTGGTTCAAGACCTCAAATAATCCCATGAAATCAGAATTGCATTGAAGATAGACATTCAGAAAAGAACAGAGTCTGTTCTTCCTGACTTGAAAACTAATTAAACAAGGCCATTAAAAGCACTCACAAGTAATAGCTATACTGCTTTATTTCCTTCAAATAGCCAAAGTATTTGGCTCTGACTCTGTAAAAGATCTGAGCACCTGCGTAATTCCAGCAGGTAGTCTTTTTGAAAGCAGGGAGCCTAGTCACAATTAAGTTACAGATAGAAGCTGAATGTGCCCTTTTTCATGAACAAGAATTTCATGCTTCTATAATATGATCATACAAGATATTACAATTATATGCAAAGAAAAGCTAAAAAAGTTGTTGAGATTATATGTATATATTATTTTCATTTTATTCTGGAGCTGCTTGTCATAAAATATCCCCTCTGTCTACCACAGCAGGAAACAGAAGATGTTATCCTATCAATAATTTTAAAGCATTAAAAAACGCTTCTATATCTCATAAAAGCAAGAAAAATGCAAGCTTAACATTGGAAAAATAAACAAGGGCAAGTTTATATGTGTTCCAAGTGGTGTTCCAGATTTAAACAAAAAGCTTACAATTAGCTGCTGAATCTTTCTCTACTTGTCACCACACTTCACAAGGCAAAGAGCCTTGATGAAAGCTATACCTAAATGCAGTTGTAATGGGAGATTAGGAGAGAATTGGCCTTTTGTTCGTTTCCAGAATGCAGTGAAAACTGTTTAAATTTGCATGTGTTTATTTTCTCTCTTTTTCACTAGATGGTGCTGTTGGAGGGGTTTGACTCCAGTTACTCGTTGGCACTTGCCCAGCGTGAGCTGGAGTCTGAGCCAAGACTGTGAAAGCATCATCATTTTGAAGAGTCCTGTGTACACTTGGCCCCTGTAAAAGTAGTGGTGCGGGAGAGCTTTTGCCATGACTCATAAAGAGAATGTGGCATATCTGTGTTAAAATTGATTTTGAGACTACAATGTCTAAACTATGGAAAAAAGTAGTGCAGAGATGTATGTTCCCAGAGAGGCCATATTTTTCTTTTATTTTCATAAGCAAGGATTTTATGGTGCCAGAACACAGCAGAATGCTGTTATCTCAGCATGATCTAAGAAAATCCAAGTGCCTGATCCAAGGGGATTAAATATTCTGCTGAACCAAGGGATATTTAATGCGCCTGAAAAAGCTATTTTCTGGTAGGAATCTCATTTCAATATTGATTCCAACGAAATAAAAAAAAGAGAAGAAAAAGAAAAAAAAGGCCATGTTTTTATGATGAACGTATAAGCTCTTTCCAGCTTTCTGTTTTGAGTTCATTTCCTACTTAAACATACTTTTTACTGAAGAAATTAAACCATATTTAAAATTTTAAAAATATAAATTAATAAAAAAGACAATAGTTTCAGTTTATTAAAATTTATTTCATTGGCATTGAAATTATTTCTACAATTATGAGAAACTGGCACAGAGTATAGGCCCATAGGAAATCCAGTTTATATTGCTTTTTTGATATAATGTTTTGAGTGTAAACCTTGGATTTTTTTTGTTGGAGTGCTTTGTGGATCTTTTGAGAAAGAGGAAAAACACCTACAACTTTTGCTTCTGAAGATGGTCTTCACAGAGAATGAACAGTTCAAAGTGGTTCCAGCATTCTCTCTTCCTGATTATCTTCCTTGCTTAAGAAGGCCAAAATGCAGACTCATGATCTGCATTGATGCATTTTCATCCTTTTGAAAAATTAAATTAATATCTGTAAAGGATGCCTAGCGGTAGCTCTACAGACTGATCTAGTCTACAGACTCAAAAGAACAACCGTAGCTGAGAAAGTGAAAAATCTGACTTTGCAGCCTCAGCAATGTCCCCTGGTCTGACCCAAAGTGAAGTCAGCTGGTATAGAAGATGTGTCTAGTGGACCTATGGTCTTTAATCCTTTTGCTTTGTTGGGCCTGCAAAAAAGACCTGTCCAGGGAGTCACTCCACTGACAGCTGAAGTGGAGAATCCCAGCTTTCAGTCAAAGTCAGCTTCATTACATTTTAGTTTGTAGGAACAAGGCCAGCTGAGAGTGATTTGAAGACTCAGAAAACATGATTAGAAATTAAAATCGCCCTCCTCCCTTTTAATGAGGTAACAGTATAAGGAGTAGCTGGGACAGGGATCTTCCTCCAAATCTGCACCCAGGTGTTTCTGGCTGCACTTCAGCCCCTGATTGTGATGTTTATGGCTGAGCTGTGCTGGCAAATAATGTGAGTGCTTCTAATCTGCCTCACTGCAAAATCAGCTGCATTGGTTTGAAATATTGCTGGTAGTAAGATCTTAACTTGTTCCAGCTGTTCTCAAAGCAATCCCTTGTCAACTCCCCTGGCCTGCAGAGGAGAGTTATGTGTTTAATGTAAATGTGATGTTAAAAGGATTTAATTCATTTGGTTCAGAAGGTTGCGCGAACATGCTTAAATTCTGCTTTATATCCGTTCTGAGCAGGTCAAAGGGAGCCAAATCAGATGCTTCTACAGTGGAAATAAAGTTGTATGATAGGGACATCTGAACCAATGTAACAGAATGGGTGCTCTTTTTTTGCCAAAAAAAGAGACAAGCCTCTTGCTATGGTTTGGTGTAGATGAAATCTGAGTTAAGGAGGAATGCAAGGAAAGAATGCAGAGGTGATACAGAATGAAAGCATACTAGGACCAGTAAGGGAGAGGTGAGCTGGCTTTTTTTTTTTTTTGACATATGCTAAAAAGCAAACACTTGTAGAAGGTCGCTGTAGTTTTCCTTTAAAATCTGCAGAGGGCAGCATTGGACTGCCCTGTGTTCTCCTGCGGTGGCTGATTCTGACCTTGGGTGGTGTCCTGAACTAGATAAAAATATATTTTGGAAGAAGTGAACTCTTAATAAAGAAATGTTTTTTCACATGGGCTTGGGGAATTTTTAAATGAGTAATTAACAACGACAATTTGTGGAGAGAGAGATGGGAGAAAAGGGCCATGTAAACATTGGTGCCAGAGAAAACTGGCAACTTCATGGTGGTAGCCGCAAAATTCATGCCGTTTGGTTTACTTGATTGCTCATCGTGTGGATGGCTTTTAGAAAAAAAAAAAAAGAACAATTAAAGCTTTCAGTGAAATAAATTGGACAAGTGTTTGCATGGAGGAGAAAGAAAATGTTCTTAAACTTGTTAATACCCTGGAAGACTTCCAATATGTTATGCCCTGCCAGGTATGTTCTTGGTATTGTTAGGTGTTTCCTATTCAGTTGGGATAAAATAAAAAGTTTATTTGTCTAAATTTGTCTAGTTACCACCGAGAATAGCGGTTTAGATGTATGTGATAAGAATAAGCAGCAACTTTTATAGGAATAAACCCACACCTCTTTTTACATGTATCCATACATTTGATCTAGAAGGTCCAAACGTTGTGGGTTTGAGTTCTTATTTTAGTCTACTATAATGGAGTGGCTTGGATGTAGAAAATTGATTGTTTCTGTTTCTGCCTTTTCTAAGAGCTTTGAAAAGAAAAATCCCTTTTCTGGGATTTCTGTCCCTGGAGTTGTGTGGTGGCATACATGAACACTGTCATTTAAACTAAAGTCTGGAACTATGTTGCTGTGCACAAAGAAATTGGAATTTAGTGTTTATCCCAATGAGGATGAGGTGGCTGTGAAGTACCAGACATTTTTTGAGACTCAGACTCCAAAGACTTAAGGTGGGCTTTGGGAAGAGTGGCCTTCCTCGAGCTCAGGGTGGGACAGGTGACAGATTGTGGGCCAGAACGAGCCACTGGTGATGGATTGGTGCCATCAGCTGGCTGCTTGGTGGCCCACATGAGCTGACATGGTGATCTTCCTCCCTGGCAGTGCGGGGGTCTTTGCCAGACACCGAAATGGGCAGGATGCCACAGTGTCCTTTTGTGCAGAGCAAGTGTCCCACCTTGTCATGTATGAGCTGCAGTAATGTGAAAGTTTTCAGAAAACATTGCTTTTAAACTATATGCAGGGTTTTGATAAATAGGGAATATGTTCTCTGAAATTATTAGCTTTTCACCTGTTCTCAAGAGCTTATTTCGCTCTCATAAGTCATGCAGTAGATCAGTGGTTTGTTTCCTTATTTTTGGGAATAGATACATTCCAGTAAATTGTGTTCAAAGGTGCATCTAGGAAAATGCCATCACTGAAAAAGGCATGTTTCATTCACCGTTACATCTGTTACTCACTGTGCTTCTTCCTAGTTAAGGGTTAAAGTTTGACTAAACTTTTCTGGAGTGGAAATCCATGTCAAACTTGGAACATTAGCTTGGTAAACTCCAAAAGAAACATAGTAAACATATTTTCTTTGAAATTATACATATTTTTCACTATTTATTATTTTAGTAAACAAGCAGAGTAATACAAATTCCATCTTGGAAAAAAAATTTAAAACTGTGGAATACTGGTGCATAGTATAGCCAAGCAGTGAAAAGAAAGATTTTTAAATTTAGGGTTTATCTGGATTAGTGTGTAATGTTTGCAGTGACAGGTGTTTCCTTTATGCTTTGCCCAAATGTCTGGAAAGTAGTTTGTCATTAAGTGCTACATTCTGTGTGTATCTCAATTTCAGTATAACTGGAGGGTCTCTGGCTTTGTTAGGTCCTTGTTTTCACATCTGACCTCAGCCAGCTGGAGTCTATTGTTTTAAGCGTAATGTAACAGCTGACATAACATAACGGATATCAAGCCGAAAAACTGAAACAGTGCAGTGAACTGAGGCAAAGGGAGGGGAAAGGGAGAAGCTGGGAGGAGGGACAGGGGCAAAACTAGCTTCATGATTCAAAGTGGAAGCTTGCTGGCCTGTTTTCCCAGGGGGAATTAGCTAGGAAATAATAGGATGAGTCTGTTGAAGTTCTATTTGCAATTGATTACATATGATAGACTACTGAGACAGGTTTGAATTTGCCAGCTGTCACTAGCTGGTGGCTCTTGAATGGCTTTAAGTGGCCCTTGGTAGGCAAAACTGGAATAAACTCTGCAGGTGTGGAGTAATTGTAGTGCAGAAAAGCAGTGAGTGCCAGTGCCTAAGAAGAAAGGAGGTTCCAGGAGTTGGTAGAGAGAAAATAACTTAAATTGAATGCATTAATAACTTTATTTTGTGATGTTGGGTTAAGTGGGTTCAATTAACTGGCTAAAAACCCAAAATCAACTGGACTTCTTGGTGGCTTTCTTTTTCTTGGCAGTTTCTAAAGTAAACTTCTATGAGTTTGTTTTCTAAAAAGCTTCATTATTTTGTTTCTGGACTTCTGTGTTTGTCAGGAGCAAAGTGCTACTCAGCACTGAATGCTAACTGCTCTTGGAAGGGGAATGGGCAAATGAACATCCTGTTAGAAATTTGCCAGGCCATGAAAAAAGTGGCAAATATCTGACTTTACACACAGGTAGAAAACAACGTAGGGAGAATACTCTTATTTCTTCATATGTGTTTATATATATGCTTTTTAACGTGTATATTTATAGAACATTTCTTTTTTTAGCAGTAAATTGAAAAAAAAATACTTCTAGCTGGATTTCATTTGTATTGAGTAGAGCCTCTGGCAATTCTGCCCTACTGAGAGTTTATTCTATGGCTTTACACAAGGGGGGAAAAAAAGGCGAGACTGTAGGCTGGTTGATTTTTCTTTAAATGTATATGTGCAGAGGTAACTAAATTACGTTCTATGTTTATAAGTGAAGTTTTTATGGCATGAGACTCGCAATTGTGCAGTGTGTTTAACTTTGTGTGTATGAGTCGTCATCATGACTTCAGTGGAGCTTCCTGTGTGCATAAATATTAACAGGATCAGGATGTAGTAGGAAAGGTTTCTTCAACAGAGTCTGCTTGTACTTAGGGATAACCTAGGAAGCATGAGTTTGATTTATGTAACTACAAACAGTATTTATCTCACATTTAGTATTTTAAATGTATTTTTATCTAATTTACTTTTATTTTGGTAATATAAAAAATGTCATCATGACTGAAGCGTGAGTTATGTTAAACTTCTCTTGCACAAAGAGTTTCTAGGATTGCTCCTGTTGTATTATGGGGGCCCAGTCTACTTTATCTCAGTAAGCAGAAAGGCCTTGTGAAAGCGCTTATTGGAGCTGTTGATTCAGTGGCTTGTAGTACTTAGCTTGGGCATTTACACTTTATCTCAGCTTATAAAATAAATTAATTTAGTTGTGGAGCTCAGAACATGGTGTTTATACTGAGCAGCTGGAGAAGCCTTGATAGCCCAGAGAGCTGCCACGTACTGTGTTTTCCCTTCCGCATTCGTGGTGTGTCCTGTGCCTTGGCAGCAACCAAGGATGGGTGCCCATGTGCCCTGGTAGCCACAGCAGTCAGAGGCTCTGCGGCAGAGTAAATTCTGTAGGCTTCTGAGTTCCCTCTAGGGACCAAATGGTGGGATAAATGTCCTAAAATCCCTGCACTGCTCAGACCCATACCTTAGTACGTTGTTTACATCAGGTATTTCCACCTAACCCATTGACTGTGAGCATATTTTTAAGGTGATGGGGGACCAAGAGCTGTTATTAGCTCTCAGAAACAGCCAGCTTTGAAGTACTAACAAAATAACCAAAATGCCTGTTTTCGCACCCAGTCTGTGAAAGCAAGCTATGTGCTGTCTCACTTTGATGGTTTCCCTTATGCTAATGACACTGAGGCTGACCTTTTTTTTTTTCCTCCAACATGTTGTTAACATCCTTATTAAGGTACCTTTCAGAAACACTCCTTTCTGTCAGCTTGACAAGATGTGTTTACATGTGGAATGCATGCAAAATGAGTTGATTTACTTGTCCTTTATGCCTCTGCAGCTGTTGCCCAGATCAAGGTGAGAAAGGATGTCTGCTGTAGAGGTAATTTGTCTATTCCATGGTTCCCTGCAGCACGGGTGGGTAGAATACATTTAGATGCTGTTTTGGCAGTAGCACTGCAGAACAATTTTAAGTCGGATTGCGTGGGTATGATGACTGGCCTCTGTCTGGCCCACAGGCAGGGAGCTCGACAGCTACCTTCTAGCAGCTGCTCCAAGTCATTGATTGAGTGTATGGAGCTCCCAATGAGTTATACTTAGTGGTCAAGGCTAGGGGAAAGGGAGGAGAGAAAATTAAATATTTACTAATCTTACTTCTGTAATGCCGTACAAACATGAATGTGCTTAATCTCATGGCATTCTTGGGAGGTGAATATTAGCAGTTTTATGTGTAAAATTGGGTGATCCGTAGCTTTTCCACTCTATCTTGGCTTTGTGAGATAAATCCTTCAGAGAACCCAGGCTGCACTTTCAAGAGCTGGTTTCAGCCTACATAAACTGGCACTGCCACCTGAAGAAATGATCCTGCTGCTCCATTCCTTCTGCCAACACAAGCATTTATGCAGCTATGTTGTCAATTGCCTTGGAGAACCCAGATGGGTTCAAATTAACCTTTTTTTTGGCCAGATGAGATTGCTTCTTTTGGCAGCAGTGCTGGTTTAAACTGTTTGTGGAACTGTAGAGTAAGATTTGTTAGCTTTTGATAGTTAAAAGTGTGATGGAAACTTTATCTGCAACACAATTTACAAGCAGACTTGTGTGTTATTCTTCTGAGAAAGGACATTATTGTTGTTTCCATTACAGCCCATTCCAAAGGCCCTGCCTCTAAGATCAAGTAAAACACCTAGCAGAGTGGGGAGCCACATGCTCAAAATGATAGTCCCCACCCTCACAGGCCTTGCGGCCCAAACAGACAAAGTGGTTGAAAAGGTGAGGGGAAGGAAGTTGTCAGTAGGCTCTTGCACAGACAGGCACTGAAGCAGAGAAAACACGACTTGCAGAAGTCCCAGCTTTGGCTTGCTCCAAGCATGCTGGTTCAGTGATGGGCCTCAGCAGTCACAATACTATTAAATTAAATCAGTCACAATACTATTAAATTAAATACATTTTAGTTACATTTTAATTTAATTAAAATTAGTTTAATTTCTTGTCTCATTTCTTAACTTAGAACTGTGAAGATTTTTTGGTTTGTTTGGTTGGGGTTTTTTTTGCCCTGCAGAAACGGAGAATTTGGCCCTTATTTTACATACTGAAGTTTGTGCCTCTCATGTATTGATTTGACTGAATAATGAATTAAGTAGTATTTTATGTTCGCTTTTCATCTGTTTTGCTGCAGGACAGCAGGGTTTCAGCCTGACAGCTGATTGAGGCCAACTTGGCTGAGATTAAATTTATCCTACAGGTCTAGGCCTGCCTAGCATAATCTAGAGCTGGTTATTGAACCTGAGTTGGCAGCTAGGCCATCTCCACAAACAAAAGCTGTTTTGTTCAAGCTCAGCTAGAACAGGTAGGGTGTAGGTAGGTTTGCAGAAGCATGTCTCTCTGGAAAAGCTTAAAGTCATCTGCTAGCTCTTTGCTGCAGCCCCTCCATGGGATTTACCACTGCCTGGAATTGGGTTATGGTGTGCTCACTTCCATAGTCTGCTGCAGTGCCCACCTGCCCTAGAAAGCCTTTTTATTTTTGCCGCCAAACATGGTTAAACATAATGTGGGTATAACAAAAAGAGCACTTCCACAACAGGTTACCATTGTTCAGCTTTGTGGGTGGTAATCTCCAAGATGAGAAGTGCAGGAATGAGGAGCTGGGTGGGGTGGTATCTTCAATCTCTTTCTGTCTTTGAAGTGATCGTGGGCACGTGGTTGCACATGTCAGTGTAGCCTAGTCCCACAGGGTATAACTGTACTATTGTGTCATCATTATTATTATTAGTACAATAACAGGCACATTTGAGGTTGAATTACTGCAATTGTTTTGATAAAAAGGAAAAAAACTCCCCACACAACCAAGCCCCAACCCCCACGTATCTCTAGACACAATACTAAATGTGTGTGTAGAATAGTCTCAAAACAACAACTTACCTTATAGATTCCTAGCATGTGTGTTTCTATATATATTAATATATATGTATAAAAATTTTGAAAAACTGCTTGGATATGAGTGAGATTTTTCAGACGTAGTGACACGTGTTTTCATACTTGCATGTTAGGATTCAGCACATTAGTGAAACAGTTAAATATTTAACCACCATGAGTCATGTACCTTTTTAAAACAAACAGAGTTAAAAAGGATGTAAAGAAATAATTCTTCCCTTATTCCTAGCTCTGAACTGGCTTAGTGAATTGCTATCTCATCCGCAAGGGAAAAAAAATTCAAGAAAATTAGGGGCAGTGTTCTGATTCTATAGAAGTCAACTTTACAATGGTATGTGCTTACAAATACATTTATGATACAGTGGGTAAGGTGGAGGGAATAGATTTGGGATCTTGTAGACCTTTTAAGCAGCACAAGTTTGCAGCAGTAATTGAAATTAATAACTTTGTAAACAGAGACCTATATTTATATTTTGATAACAGAACTAGGAAACTCCATATTACAATGTAGAAAAAACGCTTTCAAGTAATATAGCAATAATGTGAAATTTCCTTTTCTCTTCTTAATTGTTTATGTCAGGTTAATGGCCAATGAGATTCAGAGGTGAGAAGCTCAGCCATGCATCAAGTCCCACAAAAATGCACACTGTGTCCATTCTGTCAAACAATTCCCAAAACAAACAGGCAGTCTGTCAATCTTTACTTTCTCAAGGTCAACAAACCATGGTACTGAAATGTTAGTGAAGCTGTTAAGAGAAATTCTGATTAAGAGAATCTCTTGTTTCATGAGTTAGTTTGACTTTTGGAAAACATCTGAACTGTGGTTTCTAAGTGTTCAGACACAAGGGACTGTTAGCATTTACATCCTAGGCAGCTTCATTTATTTTGTAGCTTATGTGCAGGGGTGTTTCTGTCTTTAAAACTAAGTCATAGCTTCACAGATACGTAATTAGCACTTGCAACCTAGAAAGCCAGCTGTGCTCTGGGCTGCATCCAAAGCAGGGTGGGCAACAGGTCGAGGGAGGGGATTCTGCCCCTCTGCTCTGCTCTGGTGAGAGCTCACCTGCAGTGTTGCATCCACCTCTGGGATCCCAGCACAGGAAGGGCATAGACTTGTCGGATTGAGTCCAAGAAGATGATCAGGGCGATGGAGCACCATCCCTATGAGGAAAAGCTGAGAGAATTATGTTTGTTCAGCCTGGAAAAGAGAAGGCTTCAGGGTGATCTAATTGTGGCCTTCCAGGACCTGAAGAGAACCTACATGAAAGATGGAGAGGGACTATTTACAAGAGCATGTAGTGACAGGACAAGGAGGAATGACCTCAAACTGAAAAAGAGTAGGTTAAGATTGAATATCAGGAAGAAATTCTTTACTGTGAGGGTAGTAAGACACTGGCACAGGTTGCCCAGAGAAGCTTTTGCTGCCCTATCCCTGGAAGTGTTCAAGGCCAGGCTGGATGGAGCTCTGAGCAACCTAGTCTAGTGGAAGGTCCCTACTCATGGCAGGCAGGCAGCTGGGAATGAGATGATCTTTAAGGGCTCATCCAGCCAACCCAAACCATTCTGTGATTTGTGCCTAAACTAATGATTTCTTCTGATTCTGTGTCTGTAATTAGCTTTTGCTTAGAAAGAAGAGACTAGTGTTTGTAAATATAGAGGGTGAGTTTTCTTTTGGTCATTTTCTCCCTGCAGCATTGATAATGCTTTTTGTTAGGAAGAGAGAATCAGTGATTATTCAGAAAAATATCCTCTGGCACTTTAAATCTCTATTAAGTAGAGTGAGGTAGCAGGGTCTTTTTAACTTAACAACTCCTCAGCTCTGTAGTTCCTGTAGATTTTCCACACATGTCTGAATTATTGCTACTTACATCTGGTAGGGTGATCATCTGGAAAAGAGCATGTGAGAAGTGGGATATTCTGCTGCCATGCCTCTTGGAACGTAGAGTGGCATAAAAATGCAGGAGTTCATCACGAATAGTCTTGGTGTTAGATGACTGTTCATTATGGAGAGATCAAGGAGGCAAGCAGGAGAAACATCTTTCTGATGACAGTTACTCAAGTAACCTGGGTTGTCTGTTCCTTGAAACAGCTTTCTCTTTCTCCTTGCTCCATAGTTTGGTGAGGCATTGAGAAAGTTGCTAATAGGTATTTAATTTTTCCTACTATTTAAGGGAAACGTTGAGTTAGAGCTTTTTCACTTAGCAAAACTATTTCCTTTAGAGAGTTGGCACAAGGTGATGGATGCTGTCAGTGAAACCTTTCGTGTGAAGGTGTAAGAGGTGGAGGAAGAAATGTCAAGTGGCCTGGATGAGGGATGAAGTGTCATTTCTGTTTATCAATTACCTCTTGGAACAGGGACTACTTGAGTATTATAATTTCTTAATGAATTGCAAATTTCATCATGGAACTGTGTCTTATATCATTCTTTCCCTAGCTTGAACTTAAAGATTGTTACTGACTGAAGCAGTCTACAAGGCCTGGAGAATTCAAATACACAGAAAGCCAATGTCAATTAAAATTTGGGGGAGCTTGTATTGCCTTCCTGAATGTGCATCTAGGCTTTCATGCACAGTACAACTTTGCTTGCATATCAGCTTTTTAAAATTAAAATATTTAATAATTTCTATATAAATATTAATCCTAACCTTTATCCTGAAACGCTCCAGGACCCAAATTATTCTGAACAGTTTAAAACAAAAATTAAAATTGAACCAGTATGGGGTATTCTTTAAAACTCCTAGTATTTTTCTTACTTACTATTAATCCTAGAGTCCTAAGTGTGAAAAACAAACAGTAAAAATCCTGGGAAATATTTTTGTTTCTATTTATTAATTTGTTTTATTTTCCTGTAAGATACCTTTCGCGTGCCGTGACACCAGGAGGGAAAACAATGGCATCTGACTGACCAGCATAGCAGAAGTGATATACAGAACAAAGAAAGCTTCTTATTTGTAATCTCTTAGGTTTTTATTCATCTCAATTCATAACAGAGGAAATCAATAGTTTTCAGTTGCTTTGGTAAAGTAGTATTAGGTCAAAATCAAGCAGCTCTTTTAATAAATGAGCTTACTGTAATGTTCCTGGCTGTAAAGCTAAAGTTTCAAAGCACTGTGCTCTTTACTTTGATTTATTTATTGTCAGTAGCTTATCAGGCCTTTGTTTGAGTTAGGAGCCATTGTGGGCAGCCAGAAATTGAACTTCGTGTAATATAATCTATCTGTCACTTAGTATCAGTTCCCTAACAGTGATGCTAACACATTCAGACTTTAGCATCTGGACCTCGCACTTGAGTTTTCAGCCACTAGGTAGGGTCTAATGTTTCAGTGCTTCCATGTAGTCCCTTCCTAGCTATTTCCCATCTGTGTATGGCTGCCCCACTTCCCTAGGGGTCAGTCACTAGTGCTGCCAATGTCACCAGACAAGCCTTTTCCCAAGAGAAATTCTGTTTAAACTGTATCACATGTTAAACTGTGCCAGGCTACTGGATTCATTGTCTTCGCCTCAAAAGTCAGGAAAATGATAATAAAGCAGAAAGTTGTGGGATTATGCTTGAACAAGTCTCTGAGATGAATGTATAGCTTTTTATTTCGTGGGCCTATTCCAAAAAAAGCAGTTCTTCAGTGTCCTTTAATGATTTAAAAAAGGAAGGCCAGAGTATGGAAAGATAAGCTATGATTACAGGAAAGACAAAGAACAAGCATTAGAATCTACAGCTCTGGGTTCTCATCCTCCCTGACGAAGTCAGATCTTGAAAGAAAAATCTGTAATAGTTAATGTACTAAGTCCTATTAAAATTTGCAATCTGCCTTCTACCTCTTCTAGAGCCTTTATGGCTCTCAGGCTTTTCTGGAAATGTGCCTGTGGTCATTTCATGCTTTCCTAACTGGAGAAGACCTTGGAAGAAAGCAGGCAAGCCTGTCCTGAAGCAAGAGAAAAAATTCACACCTCTCCACTCAGGGCTTCCTTTGAGCTTCCAAGAATGTGCTTCTGTGATTGCTGCAGCTATTTCATGTGCTATTTGTGGTGCCTGGGAGTTGGCTGTAAATCAGGGCCCCATTGTGCTTTGGGCTCATAATATGGAGACTCAAGTATTGAAGGATAAAAATGGTGGCTGCAGGTGGCTGCACTGACTGAAGGACACTTCCCCAGATCTGTGCTTGTTTTGTACATCACAAATTACCTGTCAGCATTAATGACAGTAGTCCAATCCATCAAATGAGCAGGGTATCTCTTCTCATACACCCTGCCTCTGTTTTCTTCTATGAATTGGCTTTTTATTTTAGGTATTAGTTCAGAAGTTGGAAAACTCGACTTAGAGCCAATGGGTGGGAAGTTTAGCCCAGAGCATTACCTCCTCTGTCTCTTGAGCAAGTAGCAGCGAGGGAATGAAGCTTCCTTCAAGATGCCTGGCAGAGCTTGACCACTCCTAGGGTGGGGCCAGATCACAAGGAAGGTGCAGGGAAACGGAAACAGGGGTGAAAAGGGATGCCAGAATGTTTAAAACATAGCTGCTCCATCTGTCTAGTGGTCTAGCTCCTATTTGTGGAATAAATTTTATGAGAGATGCACTTATTTATGTTAGCCTGTGATATGTAGGTCAAGACCAACTGGCATGTTTTAAGAGGTTGGGAAAGAAAAGAAAAAGAAACCAAGGTATTTTACTTGCATTTTTTGCTTTAAGGTGATTTAGTCTAAAAATCTTTGAAGTAAAATAAACATTGTATTTTAAGTAGCTGAAGGCATTTACTATGTTTGCAAAGACCTTTGCTCTTTGCAGTCTGGTTTGAGGAGATTTGTTTTTGTCTAGAAGAAACAAAAATATTTGTGAGCTTGCTTTTGACTCCTGAACTGCCACTTCTGTTTGAAGTGGAATTTTACAAAACTTCATTTTAATATGAATCCAAAGGAGAGACACACTGCTAGTGGAGTGGTCTAGAAAAGCTACATTAAACTCTTTCTTTTTTGCTTTGAAGAATGATGGGTTGTATTTGTTTTGATTTCCCTCCCTGTAGTGCTGTTGCTTGGCTTGGCACTAAGAGTGGGCTTGATGCAGGTGCTATTCAGAGGGGTTGCCCTCATGAGCAGGTGAATGCCTCTGTGGGTCAGGAACTGTCCCTGAAAGTTTTATGTGTGATTGTCACCACGTGACATTTGGAGCATGCTTCAGATCTTTGAAACATTCAGTGGTCCTGCACTGTGAGGTCTGTGTTCATCTGGTATAATTAATTCTGCTGGCAGGGACAGATTTATTATTAGCAATGGAAACCCTGGGAAACATGATAAACCCTGAAGTCAGATGAAGAGTAGCATTTTTTAGCTCATTTTTAAAATAATCTGCCCTGACTGCTGCACCATGAATATATGTGGACCAGACCTACAAATGCAAGTATCAATGCCTACAGCACTGTTGTTTAGTAGATACAAAGGTTTCACTTGTAGTTTGAATGGTGAGCTACAAATGTTTATTCCATACTCATACTGGGAGGCTTTTAAAATCCAAGTTTGGTACCTAATTGTTGTATTTTTCAGTGCAATTGAAATAAAGTTGTGGCCTTTCGTGGCGCTTTGGAATTCCCAGTACTATTGCTCTTGTCTGATTCAGTGAAGCATTACTGCCAATTCAGAGTAAAGAACTATGTTTTCATCTTTCTACACAATAGATGTGTAAAGGCACAGAAACAATGTGTGATGAACTGGCCACAAGCCCCATCCCTTGTTCCCCTGCCTCTGTGGTGGGGAGGAGGCAGAGAATTTTGGAGTGAAGTTCAGCATTGAAAGAAGGGACAGATAACTGGAAGGTGTTTCAAGATTTGGTTTTATTTCTCATTATCTTGCTCTAATTTGATTGGTAATAAGTTGAACTAATTTCCCCAGGTCTGTTTTGCCCATGATGGTAACTGGTGAGTGATTTCTCCCTGTCCTTATGTCGACCCATGAGCCTTGTATTTTCTCTCCCCTGACCAGTCGAGGAAGGGAGTCATAGAGTGTCTTTGGTGTCTAGCCAGGATCAAGCCACCCCTACAGGTTATGTAATAAAATCAGAAAACACCTTGAAGAGTGAGAATGTGATTCTGGTAAACAGATAAACACACCAGATTAAAAACCAAACCAACCTCTCTCAAAAGACTTGACCTTAAGAAAACAAACCACACAGAAGCCAGCTAAACCTACTCTGATGTGAAAGGCTTAATTTTCTGGTAATAAAATACTGAAGTAAAAATTCTAAATTTATTCAAAAAGCAACAACCATGCATGAATTTCTCTACTGTCTTCTGATTTATTTATAAGGAAAAATACTTAGATCCTGGTTTTGCCACTAAATCTTTCAAAAAGGAAAAAAAAATCACACAGGAAAGATTTGTGTACATGAGGCAATTTTGCTTGCTTATGTTGTTAGAGCTTGATTTCGCTCTTTGAATGTAAGGTTGTGTTTAAAAGCTACATTTTTCTGGCATCTACTGAGGTTATATTCTTCAGAACTCTTTTTATGGGCTAAAATAAGCAGTAGTAGTTAAACAAATATGGCCCAGTCAAAGCAAATGCTTTGATCAAGTATTGTTGACAAATGTACTGTTACGGAAAGCTTTAAATAACATGTTTTATTTCTGTCTTGCTGTAGTGCATGGCATTAGATGAATCAAAACAGGTGGATTTTAAAAGTTATATACATGTTTTAGAAACTGGTGATTAATCAAGAATTATAGTAGTGCAATGCATATGTCTTTTAGTAAGTGCATTTAAAAACACATTTGGCAATAAATACATCATTTAGGTACATAACCAAACACTTAATTTAAGGAAAAGTTCAAGAGAAATGATGACGTTGCCTAACCTTTTGTGTGTATATTGAACCTAGCTACTTATTCCTGTTTGGACAGAGATTTCAGCTTTGGATAGCGTTTATAGTGTTTTGAGCACCTGTACATTGCAACCTTTTGCAGGGGAATATTAAAGACCCAAGCTACGAGAACCTTGTACTGTGGGTTGTCCTCTTACTATTTGTGAGATTCTGTCATGTTGCTTGTCACTTCTTCTGCAGTTGTAAGGTCTGCAGTGAGTGTTACTCAAAGCAGTGTGCCTTTTGGACAGAGAAAGACATAACTGTTGATTTTAAACATGGAGAGACCTTTGCCATAGTATAAATACGTTAAGGAGCTTTCCTGTGCCAAAAACTTAGAGCTATGATCTGCTAGATACAAACTACTTGATGAACTGGCACAAAAAGTGGCAAGTTAGCAGTAGCAGCTTTTAAATATGTGTTGTACCACAAAACATAATGCCTAAAAATGAAGACTTTTTCTGAATTTTTTTAGGTGTTCAAGATCTGAGCTGTATAAACTTGAGAAGGGACTGTAAGGTGCTGAGTTGCACTGTGGTGTTTTTTTTCTGAAAAAGAAGCCTTTGAACCAGAATGTAGGAGATGGTTTCATTTGAATATCAGTGGAGACAAAAATTCACCTGCTTGTCCCCTGAGTGATTTGTTCGCACAAGAGGTGAGAGACAGTCATCTGCAGTGGCTCCTTGGCTTTTGCAGTAGTTCACAATCTGAACCATTGGTTTGAGTTTTTGTTGGTCTCAGATTAACTTAATGTCATAGAATGAGAATTTTATGGCCTATGAAGAGTTGTCATAGACTCTTTTGTTTTATCCTTGCTGTTGGACCTGGCAGAAAATCAGGGCATTTACCTCACCAGTGGTATGGCAAAGCTCTTTCTTGGGGTGACTTGTATTTTTTTCATTTGTGCTTCGTAGCTTTCAGGAACCTGAGTGCTGCTCTTGCTTGAAACTCAAACATGAGCACATGATGTCTAAGCTGAGGCTGAGATGTCAAGAGTAGGCTTTTCAGATGCCCCTCTCCTGCACACATTTATGGATGGAGCCATGGGGTTTCCAGGTAAGAGCAGAAAGTGAAGTGGAGCGAATGCAGGCCTAATTGTATTTCTGCAATGAAATACAAGCTTCTAAAATCCCAAAAAAGTATGGGTGAATCTTTCTGGTTGTATGTAAGTGTCAGTTGACATATGTCTTGTCACCACCATCTCTCCTACAGTTTATGCTTAAAAGAATCCAGCTTTCTTCACAGGTGTGCAAATTTTGCTCCTAGTGCTTATCAGTTTGGAAGACAGGATATGGGAACAACTGAAATATTTCAAAATGAAGACTTTTTCTCAGTGTATAATGCTTGTTTATCATTGTTGTGTAGATATAGGAGTAAAATACTACTAAAAATGTAGTGCCTTGTTATGCAACCCCAGATTTCAGGGTCCTGAACATCCTCAGGAGAGCTGATGAACTTGCTTGTTTTTCTGATTTAGATGAGGTCTAGCACTTTCAAAGCATGATGAAGCAAACAGATTTGATATCTCATTCTCCTTTGTTGGATGCAGTTGTATTTTATTAAATATCCACAGTTCTGTACTGCCACTGCGGTACAATGTCTGTGTTGTACACTTTGAAAGAACGATAGGCATGGTTGTGACATAATGTCCGAATACCATTTCACCGTGTGATATTTTTTCTAGCTAAATTATTTTGAAATACAACAAAAAATTTTATCCATTTATTTCTGTGGAATGTAAGTGCCACGATCATCTCTGGGAAGACTAGCATTCTTCAGAGTTTAAGTGAAAACCCCTCCCAAAATAGGAAGCCAGCTTCATGGTCTTGTTGCAGCAGTGGTGTACTTGGGGGTTCATTGAAAGCCTTTTTTAGTGCTATGCAGACTGACTGCTTTCCCTTCTTTATTGCTTTACATTTTGTCAGAGCTTAAGTGATCTTTAGTCTCAAGCATCCATAATCCTTTGCTGTGGCAGGGCTGTGAAGGCAGCTACCTGAATGTAATGAACAAACTCACCATGAAGTGGAAATTGCTGTGTAGATAAGGTCTAGGGAAATTGAGTTTAAATGAAGAAAGCAGTAAGATGTAATCTCCCAGGAGATCTGAAAGAAAATCTGATTGCACCGCCTGATTTAGAGAGGAAACACTGATTTTCGCTGATGTAGTTTTCCAACTTTTACTTACCCTACATGTCACCATACAGTCATTGTGTCTGTAACAGCAACACTAAGGAAAAAAGATGTGTAAATGTTTTTTCTTGATAAAGCCCCATATATAAGTCCCTATGAGCCTGCACATTCTTCATTACAGTCCTGTCCCTCAGCACAAGCCACAGGGTGGCTGTTACATTGCTTGGTTAAACTCCTGAAATGTTCCTCTTGGAGTGCCTAGCACTACAGACTGCCCACAGCAAGGAGACACATTTTCCTCCCTTGTAATTTAAAATAGGAAACGTGTCCAGCCCTGTTCTTCAGTAGAGTGCAAAGCAAAGTGTTGGTAGGGATCTTGCCGGCAGCATGAGATTTTGGAGGTTTTTCCCCCCCTCAGCTCATCTTGGAGGACCAGCAACGGCTTCCCCTCATCTGTAATCCCTTTGTTATCCTAATTTCTTCGCTTAACCCTTAAGGCAGGTTAATGCCTTTCAGCTTCACCCTTGTCTGATACCTGAATTGCAGACACAAAAAGTCGCTGTAAAACCATCTGGTGATGCTACCTTGAAGGGCTGCTGTGACAGGAAAGCGAGGAGGAGACTGGGCTGCTCTCTCTGTATTACTGTAGGCTGAGCATGCCCTTATTGTTATTTCTGGATGTGCTGATTCAACGTGGCAATGGTGCGTAATGTATACAGAATACGAGTGGCTACATATGTCAGATTAAAAAGTAAACAGGTCAGAGTGTGTTCTCTGATGTGTATTTATAGCACACTGACATCAGCAGGAGTTATGTACATCTGAAAGCGAATTCAGCCTCTGCAGTAAGTGGAGAAAAGTGTGCCTCAAGCCAAGCTGCAGAGGCTGCATATCATGTGTTTTAGTGAATATCACTTTTAACTGTCCTTATGTATACCCTACTTACATTGTATATCTAACCTCAGCGATTAGCGCCTGTTAGGTATAAATGTGGTGACAAGCTGTACCTTTCTGGAGTTGCTTAAGAGTTACAAATAAGCATGACTGAGTAGTTGAAGGACATTGAATTAAACATGCTTGAATTAATAGGGTAATGATTGGTGCTGCTCAGAGCTATAAAATAAACACTAGCTGGAGCTCTGTGCTATGTGGCAACCAGATCGAGCCATGGGGTTGCTGAAGTATTCTGAAATGACTCAACTTTGTTAAGTGAGAGAGATAATCCTAAGAAAGCTCTCTACGTAGGCTCCCTGTGCAGTTAACGTTTTAAACCCCCCTTTGGCTTGTTGTTATGACTTCAAAGATAGTCTAAAGCCTTTGTTAAATTGATCATTAACTCTGCAATGTTATAATTAGACATTTGAACTTGGCTGCATTCAAAAAGAAAATGCAAGAATGAAAATCCTGTCCGGCGTTGTTTCTCTGCAGCTCATCAGCATGGTCAGAGAAGGATTAAAGTTCCCCAGGAGTTAAAAAGCAATGGGGATTGAAGGCATTAACCAGCCTTGCAGGATGGATAGGGAGCCATTAATCCACGAAGTTTTTCTTTGAAAGTACGGAGCGAGAATAATGTCAGGAACCTGAAATGGGTTTCTGCTGGAGATTTAAATTTAAGCTCATAAACCATTCTGATGGGAATGCTGGGCTGGAAGCGTGTGTTGGGGAATCCTTAAGTTTGCAGCCCAGCAATTGAACACGTTACACCATTGAGCTGTGGGCCGCCACCGGCCTATTCCGAGTCTGCAAACCAGCAGAGGAAGCACTGGAGGCGGCTTTAAACAATAGCAACGAGCCCAAGCAGCGGCTGGGAAGATTGAGGGTGGTTGGAGACTGTGGTTAAAGTTTATGAGGTCTGGGGCTGGGAGAAGCTCAGCCCTACGTCTCCCACTTTCTTTCCTCAGTCTCTCCTGATGGAGTACAAGTCGAGACAACAGCTGGTAGCTACTATAAGCCCGGCTGCAGAGTGGATGGGAAAACCTGTCTCCATAGTAACAGAGCAGGCATTGCATGTGCTGCTCCTGCTCGATCTGGGGAGTAGCTGGCTGAAGACATCTGGTCAGTGTAGCCAATTCTCAGGGGAAATTAGCTCATTTCATCTGATAGTAACCACAGAAACTTTTGACTTGGTTTAATAGTATGATGCTGAACATGAGATAGAACCAACTGGTTCAGCAGTTTTGAAAGTCAAAGATTATCTAAGTACTTTAAGATAAATATTTTTGTAAGGAAGACTATTGCTTGTGCAGTACTCATTACCCCACCCCCCGCTCCTCCCCATGGTGAGGTTTCTGTCTAACACAAGGTGATTCTTCAATGTGGGGTGGGTTTTAAGAATTCAAAGATAGTTTTCTTTTTCTAAATATTTATTTCTTTTGCTTACAAGAGCTCTTTTTATTATACAGTGAGGTCTCTAAGCCTTTCATCTTAGTGAAGCTCTATGTAGTGTGAGATAATGTCTGTGTTAACATACTATGGCCTGTACTCTAAAAAGTTCACTCCCCACCCCCAAAATCTTGGGTCATTTAACCCTTAACTATTTTCAAAAGGAATATTCTGAACAATTCTGCAGCTACAAATAAACCTCAAAATAACTGTTGAATATGTGTCAAAGTCTTGAGCTATTTAGCATTAATTAAATCAATTATAGATCGTAATCTTGCGTACAATACAGGAAAATTCCCAACTGATTTTAGTGGAACAAATTCTGCATCCAAGATGCAGAGGCTGTACTGAGGATGTGGTGGTTGGATATGTTGGCTGTTGTTTTTTTCCTGTTTACCATAAAATTTATCAGCTCGTACTATCTGTGTAACATTTAGAAATTTGGAGGAAATTGAAGAATGGAAACTTTTTTTTCAGTTTGGACATTAGGACATCACTGCGTACGTTTCATATGCCAGTAAATGAATGCAGTGGATGAAATCTTTTCTGGAAGAAAAACGCATCCTGAAATGTGTCTTTGAAGAGAGCCAGGAGGAACATCCTAATTGTCTGGGGCACAAAGAAATGCTTGATCTTCTATCACCCTCATCCGCTCTTGACACCTACTCCTGTTTACAAACATTTGAACTCAGTGGGTTGTTGTGACCATCATGATCTAGAAAACAAAAATGTGTGGACAGGCATAAGCCCGAACCGTATGTCTCTGTTTATGGAAGACCAGCAGAGCTGTCAGTCTTTGAGAAGCTCTACCCATGATTTCTGTTTGAGCATGTGGGGTTGAATGAGAGAAGTATGTTCAGCTCTGCTGGACAATAGCAATAAATGATTTTATGGCAAATAAGAGCTACTAGCTGCCATAGTTCTTAAGAAAGATCTAAAGGGCATCTAAAGGTCTTAATAGAAACCTGAGAAGTGCTTATAATAAACAAAGGGGCCTGAGCCTCCCAAATCAGACAAGTGCAGCAGATGTTCAAGGGCCCCAGGTGGGTTATATAGATGTTAATAAACCAGATGAGCTGAAATCAGTTAATGAAAGAAGTTTAATCAATCTGAGTTGATTCAAGAAGTGACTGACTACCTGATGGATGCGTGTACCTTATTGAATGACGATTCTTTGGCTTTCTTTGTCTGCTGAGGTCATGCTCTGATGAACCAGGAGTTACATTTCTCTGTGGAGTTAAATCATTGAAAGCAGGTGTCAGATTTTTTTTTTTCCCCAAATGCTTTTCTTTCCTACCTGGAAACAGTCATGTAGCAATATGAAGCACCATGCGGGTGGGTGGTGGTAAAGACGGCATGAAGGAAGTCTTTTCTTTTCCACCCTGGACTTCATATTGAGTTTTATGGCAAATGAACTGTCCTTGAAACTGAAAAATAAACCTCTTCGTTTCATAGTTTTAAATTTATGGCTACAGGAATCAATAAGAAAAAATTTTACTTAATCAGAGAAAAATTATTATAAAAAGACATAAGATGCAAGGGTGGTTTGGGGGTCTTGAGGTGGGTGTTTTTTTCCCTTTCTGCATTTTGTTTGTTTATTCTTATGAAGCCAAATGGCTTTGGTTGAAACTTGCAGTAAGTCTTTGTGAAGCTGGATGTTGACAAAAATTAGGGAATTCTGGGAAGTGTGGTTGTTAATATGAAATCTTTCCTCTCAGTGTATAGAGAGTGTATTTCTTTTCCACTTGGCTCCTTATTTTTCCAACACTTTCAGGAAGCTTAAAATCCTCTCTGACATACCTGGTCTTCCGATCTGTCCAGATCAACTTGTGGATTTGGGAGTTTTGAGAGGGAAACCGGTGGTAGACAAGGTAATCACATGGACCTCCCCAGGGGAGACCAGCCCCAAAATAGAAACCCCTCACAAACATCTCTCTCAAGCAAGAACTGATAGTAAATTTCCTCAGTAAATTTCCTCTGCTTTTTGTACCATTGTTCCAAGCTGAGTTCAAAGCAGTTCTTCTAGGATGACTGGGGTTTTTTGCGGCTTTTTGCTGTCTATTAGTTAGGTAGTATAAGCCAGTCACATATGCTGTCCTGTCATGGAAAAGGGTGAGTACTCCTGAGATCATAGCTGCTTACATCTCAGCGTGCCTAGGGGAAGAGACTGATTTCTCTTTGTGTCTATTTGTCTCCATTAACTGGAGAAAAAGGCATGCATTTTTACCTTACTCAAGTACTTGGAGTTTTCAGTCCCCGTGAGGTCACTTTCTACCTTGGCAGTTAATGCTAATTTAGTTAATTGGTATAAATAATAATGTTGTTTGTGTAATTGTTTTGTAGTTTTGAACATGCTTGAAAATACATCACATGTCACAGAGGTATTTAGGAGTTTAGCTGGTGTTTGGAATATGGTACAATTGCATCTCTGATGCCTGGCTGTGTGCTGGCTTTTGTCTGTTTTCCTTTCAGGAAACATAAATTGTTGATTATGTGGCTCAATACTCAGATATAAGTGATGTAAGGGTGTAATCTTCCCTTTTCCACAGATAGCTTCAACTGTGCTTGTCTGTTACGGATTGCAGCTTGCTTTGGTGGTCATCCCATTGACTTGGATTGGGATATTCAAGAATGAAGTGTTATAGAGGTGTCAGAAATCAGATCTGTGTGATGTACCAGGGGCAGCTTAGTGTTAAAGCCTCAAGCTGAGGTCTAATCCTGAAACAAAATGTCAGAAGTATTCTTCCTGCCAAAACTCTGAATAGCTCCTTTTATCGCTGGATCCTATGATTGTGTTGGCTCAAAGGCGGAGTTGCACAATGTACTGAGCAGCAGTAAGAGGTACAACCTGAGCAAAAGAAGAGCTTCTCAGCTCCCAAAGAGGAATAAATACTTCAGTGGGGTTCCTTTGAGCCTGAGTTCTGACTGAATTATCTTTCTATTTATTTTAACAGTAAAACAAGTTGAAGGTAGAAAAAAACACCCTGCTTTCCCTGCTTTAAAGAGTAGAAAGAACTACAGAACATGAAGTGAAGTTAAAAGGAACTCCTTGAATGTTGTTAAGGATTCCAGAAGTACTCTTTGATTGCTGCCAAAACTAATGTGGCTGGAATTTCTGTGGAAAACATCAGTGCAGTAGCGAGTTAGTACACAAATAGCTCCACTTTGCAATAGATTCCCCCTCCCCAAGCTTGTTCACCCTGTTCTCCTTGTTAAAAAGTATGAATCCATGTTTAATGTTACATTTAATATTGAAACAGTCAAACATGATTTCTCATAGCAGTGTGAGGAGTTGCACAATGGTAACTGCTTGGTGTTGCTCTGAGAACTGATTGCTCATTCTACCACCACCATTGTTTGCTGTCACTTTAAAGCTAAAAAGTGATCTAATTAAATTCCATGAGTCTTCAGTTAATTCAGAAAGTGTCTAAAAAGAGGGCGTTCATAGTGTTTTTCAGAGTAATTTAGCACCCAAGATGAACATAGTTTGTCTTCATAGCTTGAAATACCCATTACTATTATTCAAAAGGTGTGAAACCACATAAAGGATTACCAGAGAGTTTCTACCACTTTTAGAGCACCGTGAAGCTTGATATTACATAGGCACAATGTTTCTGGGTTTATCAGCATGCCATGTAGGACAAGTAATGTGGTACATGGTAGGAGAATTCGCTGATATAACGTGCTAGGGGCAGATTTTTAATGAGGAAAGCTTTATTGATGGACTTACTGAAAACATGCACTCATGTCATCAGCTTTGGTATCCCAAGTGCAATAGCTTATGAATATTCAAATACCCAGTTATGGGACACAGCTTTACCATACCTTCATATCTAGCAGGTTTCCTTTGGCCATTCAGCTGACGAGGAAATGCACATTTGTACCCAAGGCAGTCCCTTGTGTGCATATCTAGTGTAATGTAACCGTTATTAATCAAACCCTGAACAAGTGCTAGCAATTGACACTTCTATACAAAGTTAAATGTAAATGTGTTATGTGTTGGGGAAAGGGGAAGCACAAGGTTGTCATTAAAGCCATTTTTAACAGAGCTGTTTTAGCTTTACATGCACTATTAATGTGTCAGTACTCGGTGGCTGTGCGTCAGGACTCCCCTTTGTTTCCTTTCACTTAATCTTAGAACATAACTTTGCCTGATAATTATTTATTTTGTGTTTTGAGAAAATATTTCTATGAAAGAACTTTTTACAGTAGAAGAAGCATTATCATCTCTCTGCTAATGGTGTGATATAAAGATTGTCACGTGTTTCAGTTATTTGTCACATGGTGGTAGTTTGCACAGTGGGTTAGTAAGTACTAAGGTTGAGTATCTTTAAAGCAAGGAGTCACCTTCCTTTAATGTAACCTCTTGCTTAATTTCTGTCAAGACAACTGGTACAAGTGTCAGTTTTTACTAGTTCCATTGTTGCTGAACACATATCTTTTTGTGTGGGATGAGCATTTTTGGTTCCAGTGGGTAAGCCTGGCTCTCTGATTTGATAGTAAGAACTTTGGTGTCCAGATCAAAGTTTTTAGTTGATATCACATCTAACACAATGGGATCTTGAGAGCTTAGCAGGACAGATGTAGTAAAACCAACTTTTTAAAACAGTGAGTATTGAAAACTGCAGAAAAGGTGTAAAGGGAAGGCTAAAACACTGGATGATCTTTTGGCATTAAAAAAAAACAACAAATCACAAAAAAAAAGAAAATTTTTATACTTATTGGCAGAATTAATCTAACTGTGGATTAAGTCTGGCATTTCCTTCATCACATTAGGTATTGGGTAAAGTTCTTTAGAAACTGTTTGTTTACAAAAATATGTTTAATTTAATTACTAATTTAAAAAACAGTAAATCTCAGATCAAAGAGAAGGGCCTAGAAAATTCTGCTATTCCTAGAAAAAAATCCTTCCATGAATCACCTGGAACTACAGCTCGCATAAAGAGCAGATATGCCTCAAGCTTTAGAAAAATAATTGCAATAAAATGGAGTCCTGCTCTACTGCTGCCAGTTGGATGTTCTAATATGTTAATACATTTAAAATGCATAAATAATGCTTTGGGTGCTCTAATAATGTGTATTTTAAAGTGTAGTCTGACCTTCATTGCTCAATGTGCCAGCGCAGAAGAGACTCATCCATCTCTAAACCATGCTCCTTGTGCCCATTACTTTAAGTTGCAATAGTTTTTAACTCTTCAAGTACTGCTCTGCAGAGAGGATTCTTCTGGTTGGGTGACCTTTGCTTGGTATTGTGCAGAGTCTTGTGTTTATTCTTGACACGTCCTAGGCATTGCTTTTACAAGATCCTTCTTTTTCCAAAGAGTTTTGCAGTGCAGTGTTGCTGAATTCTGCCAAATACCAGCTTGGTGGTTTGTTTGTTTTGCTTTTTGGGGTTTTTTTGGTATTTTTTTTTTTTTTTTTAAATCATTCTGTATAATGCCCATTAGTTTCCTGAGGTATTTGATGTCTTGAAGCTCGGACCAGCTGCTACTGAGGCAGCCATGACTTTTCAAAGTATTTTTTTCTTCCAGCAATGAATAGTGCACTTGTCCTATATTTGTAAAGGGAGCAGAGGAAAGGTGATAGTGAGTAAAGGGAGTTTCACAGAGCTGCAGTTCTCCTTTAGTAACTTTGAATTCTGTAAAGAGCAGCCTCTGCACCGTTTATTTATGTTGGACTCAAAACTGATAGAAACATGAATTCATGTAAAAATGTAAGTCTTTGCACGTAACGGTAGCTTGGTTAATGGGGTATGCAACTTCAGAGAGATCTGGCTTATATCTTCATTTTGCAAGTGTAAGTTTAGTTTAGTCTGTTTGGAACACTATCAAAGCTTTGGAGAGAGTTTGCACAGAGCTGATCATGTGCTTTGGTTGGTATAAATTAAGTTCCCATTTCGGAATGCTCTAATCCTGATGCGCTGAATGATAGCCACAACTGTGTAGTGCTCGCTGGTTGGAACGGGCACAGGAAATTGGTACCAGGAGGAAGCTACTTGCCTTCAGTATGTGAAATGTGTTTGCCACTTAGCTGAAAATGCTGACTTTGTTACCTTTGGTTACGTTTATTTTGATTATGTCAAATAACTCCTCTCCTCCTTCACCAATTTTAGAGGCAACTGTAAAATGCTGACTGAATGGGCTGTGTACATATGGCATCTGAGAGGTTTTTTATTAGCTTAAACTAGCACATGTGTTTTCCTGTGAGAAGTATTAAGTGCCTGGACTGCAGGTTTAGTGTGTGACTGTTTTTGCAGCTGTGTGGAAGAGCATGATGCGTATTCCCTGGAGCAGGCCTGGGAGAGAGCTCAAGTATGTTGAGGCAAAAGCAGGTTGTGCTTATGGGAATGTCAAACAGAAATATGGCACTTGAACCCTTATCAGTGCTAAGCCTGATACTGATAATTGAGCGATGGTCACCCAGGTGTGTGAAAGGAGTGCCCTGCCTCTAACAGGATTTTGTTTCAGAACTTGATGTCTTTATACTGGAACTTTGTCCTGCTAGTACAGACAAAAATTAAGTTTTCTTTCTTCCTTATTTTTATGTGGAGAAAGTTGAAACCAATGGTAGTCAGTTGAAATTAAATTCTTTTTAAACTCTTATTGAAGAGCGTGGTCATTGCTCAGGCCAGAAATCCTGCTTTTGGAGGATGAATTTTGAAAACATGCTACTTCTAGAATAAGAGGATATAATGAATAAATGTAGAATTAATGCGCTGCTTTTGGTAACCTCTCACTCTTCTGGAAATGTCTTACTTGTGGAAACAATATCACATCCCGAGAGAAGTCCCATAAAGCCAAAAACTATGTAGAGGAGCAGGAAGACTAGAGCTGAGAATCCTCAAGCAAGGCTGTCTAGCACACAGGACCATTCTGTAACTCACTTCTTGGAGGGAGGGCTGGGCCTGGGGGAGATGTTTGGCCTGCACAAGAGAGGTGAGAAGTTAGAACATCATGAGAAAGATCTTCTCTTCAGCATGCCTTGTATCTGCTTTTGCAGGATCAGGTTGTTGAAATAAGCCATAAATAGCTCATGGGATCTAGATGTGGGGGCCTCATGATGTCACTGTGCATATCCAGCTGTACTTCCATCCACAGTTCCTCGTCTTGAAGCGTTTGTGTGGGTGGTGAGCAGTGGGTTTTCAAAACCACTGGAACAAAAATATTTTTTTAATCAATGCTTTTTCTAATTTCTGTTTTAAAATGTTTTGATACTTCCTGGATGCCATTACAACATGGCCCCAAACAACAAAAAATTACAATAGTATGTCTGAAACCACTAGATTTCAAGTGTTGCTGTTATCGAATTGTATAGGAGGTGATAGAACTTGGCCATTACATCTTAAAAATGCCATCTACCCTTATATTTCCTTTTAAAATATATATAATGAAACTACTGGAGGTTAAACTAGGCAGATCATGGTCAAATTCTTCCTTTTGTGTGGCTTTTCTTACAGATAAGAGATACTGTGCAATATTTATTTTCTCTCAGAATGGAGCAGTGTTGTAAAGTTAGATAGTCTAAGAGTATAAAAGAAATATGTTTTGCTGGGAGACACAGTAGCTTTTATTGCCCTGTCATTTGTAGCTGGAAAACAACAGGCATACAGTCTCTTCCTGAGGTCCCTCAATAAATTTCATGTTGGCTGTGGAGCCATGGCAAAAAGACTTATGAGCTGCTTGGTGTAGCACATGGTGGGTATGAAGTAGCTTTTTAAAAAAAGGAGTGAGAAAGGTTGTTTAATAAAAAGCATGCAACAAGATACTTGACAGGATGAAAATGCTCAGATCAAGGAAAGTAGCCACTGTGTAAATAGTCTTATTATGACAGTTCTCTGTAACATAGAAATACAGACTTGCTTGGCTTACACTTTTTTTTTAATAGTATGTTGCAGTTGCTTTCTACTCGTATTAGCATATTGTGTGTAGTAATGAATGAGTTTGCACATCTGTGAACTGTGTGTATGTGTGCTTCATCTGAAGTGTAGGTGAATAGTTCCTTTGAATTCAGTGAGATAAAAATTAAGCATATGCTGCACTGGGTAGAAGCCAGAGCATTTTTCACTTTGAAGAAGAGGGTCCTGAATTAATTCCTTCTAGAGACTTTTATGAAGCCCTGAATAAGAGGTTCATGAAATAAACAGAAAGGAGTAGGGATTTTTAATCATATTTTTGCATCAGGGTTAGCATGTTGACATTTTCTTTTTCTTGCCAAATACTTTGGGTTTGAAGTCTACTTCTTGAGCATACTTTGTGATGGGGGAGAGCTCCACATTAGAATGAGTGCCATAAACTGAATGTGCAAGCCCAGCTTAATTCACGTCTGCAAATTCCTGGTGGATATCATCAGCAACCAAGTTCAAAAGCTAAAGACAACTGCATTATGAAGAGACTTGTGCAGGGGTGATGGTGTGGAAAGTTACTCTAAGGCAGCCATGCTCTGAGACCATGCCTTCACGTGCAAAGTTACACCGCCAACATCTGAGGCCTTTTGGGGCTGGTGGAAAAATTTCAACTGCCAGCGTTTGGGTTTGGCTGAAACCTCTAGTGAGAAGAGAGCAAAGGAAATCAGCGAAAAGCTCTTTAAATGCACCTAAGGGAGTTAGGTGCCCAACTCCTATTGAAATTCAATAGGATTTAGTTGCTTGGAGCCTTTGGAAAAATCTCAACCCAGAATTGCAGGCCTGCAGGATTCTTTCATGGTCCTAGTGCTATTGTTCTGTGCTCTCAGCACTGATTAATAGAAAATAAAAAAGCTTCGTCACAATCAACTGTTCTAACTCTGTCCCTTAGTAAGCATCCCTTTTTTCCGGAACATGAGCACTAATGGAAATATTATTTCATCTTAGTTAAAAACATTAATAAGGGAGCTTTAATAATGTCCAGTATCTTGGGATTAATTATGGGCCTCTGAAGGTAGAAATGTAATACTGATACCGTGTTTTTTTGTTTTCTGTAGCCTGTTTAATCATTTGGTGCCAAATCTGCTTGATAAAGAACTTTAGCAAATGAAACCAGGCTTTTGAAAGAAAGGAACACCAAGGGTTTTGGATTTAAACATTTTTTTAAAACTTAGCATTATTTGTTTTCCTCCGAAAAGACATAATTTACAAGCTCTTTAGAAGTGAGGAGGTTAAATAGAGGGGAAAAAAAATCCCCAGTCCTAAGCAGCATTTTTGAGACTTGCTCAGTAAGTGTTTATATCTATGAGAAACCATTTGTCTTTTTATTTTTGGTCTGTACTTCATCAAGTTGGGATTTTTACTTTATTGAGCTGGTGCCTGTCTTTGTGTGTTTGCCTAGGCCATCTGATTTTGCTGTTCCATGTATCTTAGAAAGCACAGTACAGCTTTCAGGAAAAAATCCTGCCTTTCTCAATAGAACAAAGAGGGGCCCCTCTATACAAAGTGGATGAGATTAGACGAAACAGTTGCCTTTGCTGCTGTTAATTTGCATACTCTGCTTAGCCCATACAGAAGTGCTGTGAAGCATTTTGCAAGCTCTGATGTATCAGGTGAACAGTGTGCTGAGAAGTGAACTCCAGCTCTCTCTGAATTACCATGTAGCCTGTACTGTTTGGAATTTGTGTGCTGCCCTTCTGTCAGTGAAAATGCAACCTATTGCCACTAAGATGATCAGAGGGCTGGAGCACCTCTCCTGTGAAGACAGACTGAGAGCTGGTGTTGTTCAGCCTGGAGAAGAGAAGGCTCCAGGAAGACCTTACAGCACCTTCCAGTGCCTAAAAGGGGCTACAAGAAAGCTGGAGAGGAATTTTTACAAGAGAACAGGACAAGGGGGAATGGCTTCAAACTGAAATGGGTAGGTTTAGATTAGATTTTAGGAATAAATTCTTTACTGCGAGGGTGGTGAGGCACTGGAACAGCTGACCCAGTGAAGTTGTGGATTCCCCATCCCTAGAAGTGTTCAGTGCCAGGTTGGATGGGGCTTTGAGCAATCTGATCGAGTGGACAGTTCCCTGTCCATGGCAGGCAGGTTGCAGCTAGATGATCTTTAAGGTTCATTCCCACGCAAACTGTTCTATGAGTCTGTGATTCCTCTACATGAGAGACATGTTCCAGCTTTCTTTTGACCTTTGAGGAGAAGAGAGATGCTGTATCCCTGGTTGTGCAGATGCTTAGCCTGTTTGTTGCCCAGTCCAGCTACACAGCCCTTGACTGATAGCAAGTGTCCAGTTTGTCACTTTACCGTATCATCAGCAGATCTATTGCCCCCTTTCTTGGCTCCTTCAGAGACCTGCTTGTCATGACTTCTGAAAAAAGCTTGTGGCAGTGTCCTCACTCCACTACTACTGCCTAAGACTGTGAGGAGGTTACTGTTCCAGTTTACTGCTCTGTAGCAGAAATATTCCATTGCCTTGCCTAGAAGATAGGTTTCAGTGCAAGTAGTGCCATGGGAATCTTACAGCTGAAGTAATGATAGTTGGCATGCAATCCCTGTATAAACTATGTGAGAGATTATTTCATTGTTTAAAGGAATTCCTGGGTACTTTATCATTCTTGAAGCCAGATTTGACAGAATTGTGGGAATAACGTGATTGATCTCTCCTATGACGGTAAGGTAAAGCTTGTGATATGGCAGACATGGGTAGAAATTGTATTCCCAGGAAAATGCTGAGATGGAGGAAATTCTTCACTACAAGAAGCACGTACTTATGGGTCTGAAAGCTGTCCCCCTCACCAATGCCTCTTGTTTCCCTCTGTTTGTCATCTCTCCTTCCTCTATGGAGGGCAGACACCTCTATGGGAGACGCAATAAACTGTATGTGGTCTTCAGTTTTTGGTCTTCAATAGCTGGTCAGAATAACATAATGGTGTGCTTTGCCTCCTTGTTCCTATAACGTGTATTGTATTTTACCTCTCTTACATTTATGGAGTTCATTGAAAAATATCTAGAGTCTGAGTAAAGGCATTTTTGTTCAAAGCGGATTTTGGATGACCTCCTCTAGCCCTCCTACATCAAATCATTGCCTGAATGTCTGTGATGCTCCATGACCAGTTACAGCTTTGAGGTCTACAGGCAGAGCCTCAGGACACATTCTCTATGCAGATGCCTTCTCAGCCTCCAGAGACAATTTCTGTATCTGTTTTTATGGTGCCATGATCCATTTATTGTCATTTTTTTGGTAGTTTTTCCCCCCCAAGCTAATCTAATTGCTTACAAACATCTCCTTCAGTTAAATTTCAGGACCCTGTCATTCCTTTTGGAGTTGCTACTGCACTTCATTTCACAATGCAGATATTGGATGGCGCCCATCATAGGATTGTAGCTCTTTCAGCCCGGTGGGGATCAGGTACTAAAGGAATGGCTTTTCAAGATGCATTTGTTAGCAAAATACCCTGGGAACTCTGTGGAGGTATGGACTGTACTAGCAGACAGCACAGGTATATTTGTTAGGCAACTGTATTTTTATTGATCCTGCAGAAGTTCCTCCATCAGGTGGTGAGAGCTGTGCTGTAGCCAGATGATTAAATTAGGCCATATCTTACTTCGGCTGTGCTGGGATTATGTGCCTGAGAAGGCATGAAAATGGTACTATGCATATACCAGGTCTGAGGAGGAAGGATGGAAGAAGTGACAATACCATGTAGAAATCAATAATTAAAGGGGAAAAAAGGTATTTTCTCTTAAGTAAGACAGTCCTTGTATGCCCATAGTATGAATGTACATGACTGTCACATCTTATATGGTACAAAAGAGCCCTCTAAGTTTTTAATCTCCATGTTGTATTTCTGTTTTCACCTTGTAGAACTGAGATTGCTTTTAAGTTGTATAGGGTTGAATGGGTCCATGCACAGTGTGGTATGTATATATAATTTTAACCAAGAAAACTCCTCCACTGAGCTTTAATTCCCATGCTCACTTGTGTTTTACAGGCAGTTATTTTCTTCTAGTGCATGTAAATTTCATGTTTAGCTGTTAATCAGGAAAATACAAGGAATGTTTTAATAGCTCAGAAAAGCATAACTTTCTAATGTACTCTTTTCTTGTTGTCTGCAAGTTTCTGGTCACTAATATGAGTGTACTGACAGAAATTCATCAGCTTCCCCCACCCCCAGGAGACTGCTTATTAGATTTATGCAACACAAGATATTAAAAACACTTTCGTCTGTCACACAGCCACGGGCAGGGGAGGGGGAATTTGCCAGTTGCTAATGGATACCTGGCGTTTTTGTGTATGACCATGAAGAACAGCTTGTGCACTTTCACCCCCAATGTTCCCTGTATAACTTGGGTCTCATTTAGGTCAATAAGCCTTTATCAAAACGTCAGGAGTGAAAAATGTGTCTTGGTGTAAGTCGACTGGTCGTTCCCTGCAGTTACCGGAGTCTATAGGACAATCAATGTTCTCTAAGCTTGTCTGCATGTCACGCAAAGAGCTGGGTGACAGTAACCATTGACTGCGTGTCTGTCGCATTGTCTTTGGGACAGCCCCCATTTGCATACTTGCCGGTGTGCCTGTTAGCCAGTGAACCATGCAGCGGCTTTAAGAAACATACGCGCACAGCTCTGATGCAAATTCCCTGTGTGGGGAATACTCCCTTAAAGCACAATCCAGGCTTTCTCTTCCTACCTTCATGCTGTAAAACTGAAACTGTGATCCTGACAAGGCCACGGTGCCTGGTCACACTGCTGTTTGTGGTTCCATTGTGCTAAAACTAACTTTTTCTCTGGGTGGTTTTTTTTTTTGTTTTTTTGTTTTTGTGGTTTTTTTTTTGTTTTTTTTTTTTTTTTTTTTTTTTTTTTTTACAGTGTATCTTTTCTAGAAATNAAGGTAATTATTTTTCTTCTTCTTTTGCTTTTAATAATTGCTTTTGGGGATATCGGAACAGTATTATCTGTGCTATCACATATGATGTGAAGCCATATATCCCTTCCTCAGATGAGCTATTTTGAATGAAGGACAGTTTTTGCTCCCTGTGTGGTTGGAATTGTCTTTTGTTAAGGGAATTTACTCCGTTCTAGCGATGAAGGGAGACGTACTAGCACTTAGCTTACAGAAGAGCACTTGGATATTAGGGTTTATTGACCATGTTTGTGACAGGAATGCAATCACATGATCAGAGAAGATTCCTTCTCATGCTCTGTGACAGTTCAACAGCACCTCATGCCAAGGAGAGCTCATAATTTTCCCGTTCACTTTTGGTTCATAAATGACATTAGACTGGACAAAGGGAGAGTTTCATTGCATTTAAAGCTTCTGTCATAAGACGCAGGCTTTTCTTAAAGCGTTCGGTGCAGATGCTATTTCTTTCAATTTATGATGCTCGTTATGTCTTTATTTTATTGAAAAGTATTTAATAGTAGTCCATTTAAAAAAAAAAAAAGGATGGAAGGCTCTGGTGGATCCTTTCAGAAGGAAATTCTAGGAGTGATTCTTGGCTGGTTTGGAGGGTCTGAGCTTTATGTTTATTCCAAGCAATGCTCTGGATAATTTAATTATATCTTAAAAATCTAACTTGAATGCAAGTGACTATAAACAATAATGATAGCTGTTCTACTGTATCTGACAACTTGCATAGGTTATGAGATGTCAAAATTAAGGGAAAGAGTCCTGGCTTATGTTCTACTGGCTTTTCTAGAAGTGTCACAGAATTGAGCTTCAACACCTTAATGCCCTGAGATGAGCAGGTTTTTTATGCCATCAAGATATTTTAGAGCCACGAAAATATTATAGCGAAGTCAACTGATGCCTAATGCTTTTCCCACTATTTTTGTGGTATACAGACATTATTTTGCTCAGTTTTCAGGGCAATGTCCCATGCACTTTTGAAGGTGGTAATATGACTCCCATTCATCTTGACTAGACTAGGGCTGTGTCCTGGTTATTCCAGTTAATTAAGAAAATAATCATAGGTACCATCTTGAGTCCCATTTGCAATTTGTTATGCAAAACAGCAGTGAACCCTACAGACATGTGAGAGGGGTGGGTAAAATGTTCAACAGCACACTGTGCTCTCTGCATTTGATCTTAATGTGAAATCACACTTTGAAATAAGGAGCTCACTCTCTTAATCTGCATTAACCTGTGTAACCCTGACATCTTGAGATTGGTTTCTCAGCTGTACTCTTACTTTATGCCATGTGTTGTGTGTTTTCAATAACGAGCTGCTCTTACCATTTCAATAAGTGGACTTTGTTGTTGGCTCTGGTAGAGAATGTGGCCGTTTATTGAGTTGGCCTATAAGGAAGCATTGCAGCTCCTTGGTACTGAAGGAAACTACGTTGGGTGTACCATGCTCATCCAGTGTGTAGAAAACCAAAATTTATCTGCACAACGTTCCAAATAAGACCTAACTGTACCTCTGTCTAATCAGCAAGAATATCAGAAGTCCTTGACATCTGTCACCTTGGAGGCATTTCCAAAATCATACCTTAGTATAGGTGCGTAATTTATAATTAGCTTGATACCAGCAGTGTTGCAGGACTAGCTCTCTGTTTCTGCTGAAATCCCTAAACACTGACAAGAGTATGGGAAAAGTGTGTCAGAGAGCTCGCTGTGTCTTCAGTGCACCTGGAGATTGACAAATTTGGTGATGGATGCTAGAAATCTTTTTTCAATCCATGTGAGATTAAAGGAAGACTGGGGAAGGGAAGTTAAGCTGATCTGCTTAAATGTGAAGCACACCTCTTCCCAAAATGCAATCAGCTAGCAAAACACTCATCTTCTAAATAGAGACTCCACTTGTTTTCTTTGGCTCAGTCAGGAAACCTTTTGTTTGAATTAGACCAAGTGAATTGCACAGAATGGTTTTCAGTTTTAGTACGTGTAGATGAGCCAAACTACATGCAATCAAAGTATTTAAATTTGCTCTTAATACTTTCTTTCCCTACTCTTACAGGTATTTCTATTTTACTCCAGATAATTTTTGGTATAGTTGATATATTTGTCACTGTCCTAATTTTACATCTTATTTATCACTTTCTAACACATTCTGAAAAGAGATCAAAGACATACATAGAGCAGAGAATTGACCCATTTCCCTGTGTGTTTCTTTTAGGAAATTGTATTAGTGGTATTCTTTGGAACGGAATATGTGGTTCGGCTATGGTCAGCAGGATGCCGCAGTAAATACGTTGGAATATGGGGAAGGCTTCGTTTTGCTAGGAAACCTATTTCTATCATTGGTGAGTGTGCAAATCTTGCAAAGTTGATGTAAACAGTGAGTAAAATTGCCCTAAAAGTTTTTAGAAGCCAAATTTCTGCAGTAGTTGAAGCCAAGTTGGAGCAAGAGCTCTTGTCATTAGCGTGAATGTAGATCTGAATTTTCTTTCCGGAATTCATGGCACTGTCTTTTGAGAACAACTGTAGCTTGGTTTGTTTTCCCAGAAGAGCAGAGTGTTTTCTTTTAACAAGTGATCTTAAGCTTTGCCAGGAATAAGTCTTGGCCATAGTCCTGTCTTCTGTGACCTGAGGATCCCAGACACTGTACAAGAGCTACAATTGTATTTTTTAAAATATACTGAACAGCCTTTTTTTCTCCCCTCAGCAGCCATTTGAATAGTTTATTATGAGTTTATTTGGTTTATTGAGCTGCGTACTGCATCGTAGAGCACAATAGATGCATTGTAGTTACTTTGTGTATAAATTGAATTAAAATATGGTTTTTATATTTTGGTGATAATACGATAATGCATTTGGAGCTGGACACCTGATTTTCCTTGATAGTCACTTCAGTTGGTTTCCTAAAATGACTTCAAATTTCTTGGAAATGACGTCCATATATTCCATGTATGTCACAAATCATTGGTTTTTCAGAATGCTTGTCATTCATTTAACAGTTCCAATGAAAGAAATATAATCCAAAATCAATGTGTATTTTGTTAGCTGTTATTGAGAGAACTGTGTAGACTCTTGCCTATACTGAAGTACTCGAAACATAAATGGACTAAATAAACCAGATTTTGGAAGAGGAATACTGTTATGGAAGAATAGTAATTCTTGTTCTGTGGTATAGATTTTTCCACTACTCAGAAACATTATTTGTTGTTGAGTACAGGACATTGGTTTTCATAAACTATCTATAGTTTTGCTGAATGTGAATTTAAAAAGTCTGTACCTGAGTATTTTTACAATCATAAAATAATTCTGTTTAGCTCCTCTGTGCATCCACATATATATATATATATAGCAACTGTATCTCAGGTGTGACTGCAACCATAAAAAGTCTTTGCATCTTTGCACTCTGGCCACAACCCATTTTTCTTGAATCCTAAAACACTAAGCATTCTGAAACATCATCCAGATTAATTCGGTCTGGAAAGCAAAACACAGTTCTGCTTTCCCAGATATGGATCAAGAACTATTTAATTCTCCAAAATACAAAGTTCCTTTCCAAAATTTACTAGGCCTGAGGCACATAGATTTAGAGTACAGTACTGACTGACTTAAACAAAATTAGACTCATACATTAATTCCAATTTTCTCTACCTTTTAGACCTGGACAGATGAAATGATAGCAAGGCAATTTTCTTGTATACAAAATAAACCCCAAAATCTCTGTCAATTAAAATACTGTTTAAACACAGAAGAGAAAATAAGACATGCACAAGAGAGAATAGGTAGAAACTGCTGAAATTCCTCCTGGGTTATAGCTAATAAGGATTCCAGGCTGCTTGACAGTTAACTCCTCATTCATTTAGACTGGCCATCTTGGACCCATACCAGTAAAATCTTTCCATCATACCACATGATGAAATTTTCTTTACATGGCGCAATAGAGATTTCTTGATGTATAAACAAAAATATCAATTAGGAGTGATTGTTCAAGTTGTTAAAGTAATATTGTCTTTGGTTCTAGTGGTCTTACAGAAGTATTGTAAGATGCTGCTAACTAATCTTTTTTAATTGACTTTTATATTCCAGATCTAATTGTAGTTGTTGCTTCCATGATAGTTCTTTGTGTGGGCTCTAAAGGTCAAGTCTTTGCAACCTCAGCTATCAGGTAATTATGTACAATAAAAGAAAGTAATGCTGTCTGAGCAAGGTGGGGTTTCTTCTTTTTTTTAAATTTATCACCTGCTTTAATTTTTGCAAGAGAAAATGAGTCACTGCCTAGTGTCAAGTAATAGAGCAGATTGCCAATCATGTGTGGGCAGTCCCACAAAGTGCAAGGGAAATAAAATTTTGTTGTAATGCTTTTATGACTAGTGGGGATAGAGAAGCACATTCTCTTTCCCCCTTTCCCTGGCTACATGGGTTCTACCCAAATCCTGGTTTAGTTTCTTAGCTCAGTTTTGTAGCAACTCTTTGATGCATCATATCTCTGATATCTTCAGGCTGCCTCTTCTTAAAGTGTCTATTGTTGTGAATTCCAGATGGACTGAATCCATCTTGTGCTCAGGAAGGTCACACCACTTGGTTTTCTTGGATGAATACATGGCAGTGTACTTTACTGTTCACATTAGCTGCAGCAATGCTCCAGGATTGCAACAACTCCCATTAAAAAAAATACTTTAAAATATTATTGGACTGTCTGGTTCAAATTGCCTATGAAATTCCTCAAAGATAAGGAAATCGGATCTTTAGTTAGCTGGTTCTGTATTTTGTTTTCCATCCTGGTGAGCAGGTGGATGAATGAGCTGATGAATGATTTCTAGAGCAGTTTGTGTCCAAAATACCTGAATCCTTGAGTTATCCTTACTAGCCATGTGTACAAAGGTCAGTCCTTCCCTTGGACAACCTCCGCAGGCTGTCTTCGTAACAAACAAGAAGAAAGATGGCCGAGTGGAGGGAAAAGACACAGGCTGCTAAATCTAACATAGAACACGTGTCTCTTAAAAAGGTCCTCTGGAAGCCAGATTTTCCTTCTCTACCTCTGTTTCTTCTCTCTTCTTGTCTTTAGTCTCTTCATTAATTTGAAAATCATGTTCCAGGGGCATCCGTTTCCTGCAGATTTTACGGATGCTGCATGTTGACCGTCAGGGTGGTACATGGAGGCTGCTGGGATCAGTGGTGTTCATACACAGACAAGTAAGTTTGAGCAGTCTGGCACAACTGATGCCCAAGTCCCTATATTCAGAAGAGCATACATGCAGACGAGCTGATGATGTCACTTGTGCTTAGTGTGGAGGCAGGTAGTCTTTTATTTTAACCAAGTGTGGTTGTTCATCTTATATTCACTGCCACTTTGGCAAATTTCGACTTGTAGTTGGGCTTAGCAACAGAAAATGAGACTTCTGAAAACGAGTCTGAATATTTTCTAAAATATGTATCTAAATTCCAGGGTTGTTTTGAATCTGGCACTGTTTTAAAAAGTTACCCAACTACCTTTTGGTGGCCAGAAGGTTAATGAGTCCTGCTTGCAAGTGAAGAGGTTGTTTTTGACTCCATGTTGGCAATGTGAGTGCTGGACCAAGCCATCAGTGCTATAAATTTTGTCACCGTTGAGCTCGGTGGATTTTTGTTAATTTGCAAAGCCAACACTCAGTGTCAATGTTTATTAATTGCTGAAATTGCATTCTTCTCTTCCAAGTATCTTTTATAACCCATCAGTGTTAGGCAATTTAAGTGTCTCAATGAGATCATAATGCCATTATTTTGATTCTCTCCACAGGAACTGATAACTACGCTCTACATTGGATTTCTGGGCCTGATCTTTTCCTCTTATTTTGTCTACCTGGCCGAGAAAGATGCTGTAAATGATTCTGGAGAAACAGAGTTTGGCAGCTATGCAGATGCCCTGTGGTGGGGAGTAGTAAGTATAGCAATTTCACATGTACTGAAAGTTGTTAAGGCTGTGCAATGTGGAGTAAAATTCAAACCTGCATGGAGTGAAGAACAGCACTTTGAAATGGCTTCTTACTGCTTCAATGCACTTTCTGGTTTTGTAATTCTGTGACACTACAAAAATACTGTAGAAGATCAGTAGTTTTGCTTGGTCTTTACAGTGTTACATGATCTAAAGTCATCAAATTACATATAAAAATGTAGAAACACGTTTTATTTCTTTATCCTGTCTTCCCCAGTGTTACAGTGATTACTTCTTGCTACCGTTCTCATGGTAGTGTTCAGTTTTCTAAGGTGGTAAGAGTCTTGCTAAATCAGGGCTAGGTTCTTTTGAGGGTGTGGTGTTCAGGCATTTTTTGTCCATCTTTTTGTTGGGTTGGGTTTTTTCTTTAAAACAGTTATCTTTGTTTTGCAATGTGACAATAATTCCCAGTTTATTCAGAATGGACTAATTCTGAAGTAAGAAGCATCTAAGATACTTAGGAAATTCAGGCACAGGAGTCTTCTAAAGTGGTTATATTGCTTTGGGAGCCACATAGCATCCTCAAGCAGCATTTGTCTGTGCTGTGGCAACACTTCATCTGGTTTAGAGATCTCAGCTTTTTCTAAGTGCTGCCACAACTTTGGTGTTGATGTATTTTCAGTTCTTCTAGTAAAGTTCTCCTTTGTATTGCTAGTGACAGTTGTCTCTGTTTTTGTTTATATCCTTACTAGTGCGGCAGCTCTATTCTGTGATCGTATTTTCATAAACATTTTAATTTTGTTGCTTCTGCTAGTAACTATTCTCTCTTTCTTTCTCACATGATACACAGTTACTAGGTTGGCTATTTTGCTCTGGGATTTCCCATCTGAAATTCTTTCTGTTTCCTTTTCCTATTGCAGTTCAAAGAAAAGTACTTTCTGGAAGCTCTCTTTCCTTATCATTGGCATTCAAGCAATGACTTTTTAAAGCTACTTTAATTCTATTAGCTTAATCAAACAAACTGCCATCAGTAAGTTCTACAGGTCTTTAAAATGCATTGGCATTACTGATCGATAACATGCTTGCATTTTCAAAATGTGCTGATCTTCTAAAGCTTTTTCTTTGCTGGTTTAAATAAAAATGCAGTTTCTCTTTTTTTTTTGGTTCAAAATAAGACTAACAAGTCTTTTGTATAAGAGTGATAGGAGTAACACCTCCATTTTACTAATAAAATACATATATATTTAAGAATATTTATTAGGAAATATTTTTAATAAGCCTCTGTGTGTGTGTGTGCTTATATAGTCTTTACAAACTACCACTTGCTGTTTCAGGAAGGAAAGATCTATTGATGAGCAAATCTATTGCAGGTGTCCTGGTGCTGAAATGCATATGTATCCCTTTTTAAATACAAAAGGTTTTGTTTTGTTATATTGTTTTGCTGCTATGATCTGCTCCAGAATTCTTTCTTCTTGCTGTCTGCCATGGTTAAATACAGGCTTTCTTAGGACCAGAAGACTTACTGTGTAGCATAAGCAAGTGGCTTTCTGTCAAATAGGTTTTTCAATGCTTTCATTTCATTATGGCATTTTTATTTTCCACTACAGTGGTCAGATGACTCAGTAATTAACAGTGGCAGATGTAGCTGCATTTAAAAACACATGCTGTCATTGGCGTTGCCATTAAAAATTGAGTATGTGACAGACCAGATTGGCTTACTGAAAATACAGTAAAACCTCCCACAGAAGCAACACGATCTGTCAGGATAGTGAAATATTCTCCTTTCAGGGAATTATTGTTCAGTTAATAGGCATGCCAGTTATTTTGTCTTCCTAATTACAATAAACTTATTTAATCAATACATTTAATTATGGTAATATTTTTTCTCGGTTATAGCTTCTGTTGTGTTGCAGCATGCCACATGAAGTGTGAGACTGCATTCAAGGAACACATAACATAATTTCTTTGATATTAAAAACAGAATTAGGTGTCCTTGTTCTGCTCTAACACACTTCTAACTGCTAAAAAGATTGAACAAGAGATGGATTCAGGTCCGTCCATTTCTGGTGTCTTGATACTGTAATATTCTTCATGCTTTCTGCTACAAAAAAGCCCTGTAAAGTTAGGACAGAGAAGAAGCTAGCCCAGAGAAGTTGTGAATGCTTCATCCCTGGCAGTGTTGAAGGCCAGATTGGATGGAGCTCTGAGCAACCTGGTCTAGTGGAAGGTGTCCCTGCCCAGGTCAGAGGGTTGGAACAAGGTGGTCTTTAAGGTTCCTTCCAACCCAAACCATTCTATGATTCTATGAATAACTGGGAGGTCACAAGGATTGTTTGTAATAAAGGTCTACAACTTATACACAAACCTTCTCAAAGTGTTAGATCTCAAAAGTTTCGGTTATGTTTAGCCAGAATTTTCTGAATTGTTCAAAACTCTACAAATTCTGGCCAATGAAAATCTGCCTCAGTCTGTTTTGAGCTGAACCTGCAGAAGAGGTTAATTCACAGCTCCTGTCTCAGACACCCTCACAGATAAGTGATCTCACTTCTCTGAAAGTGCTTTTACCTGACATAGTAGAGAATGCTTCAAAAGTCCTCGACAGAGTTTTCACATCCCTTTTCTCACTCTCCAGCACTGCACTGTTTTGTTATCTCAGTGTATCTGTACACTGCTAAACAAATTCTTCGGGCAGCAGTAACAGAATATGTAATATAGCTGAAGTAGACCTTGCAAAAAGTCTGTGTTACCACAACTAAACTGCATCTGGAATCGGGTACTTTCATGTTGCTGTGCTTTGCTGGCTTACAGGCATATCCCTAGGGTGCATAACTTGTAATTAAATGTTCTTCATTGTCATTGTTGTTATTTATAAGTCTATATTGCTTTTCCATTTTCTTGTATAAATTGGCCTCCTGGGTTCTATTTGAATTTCCTTGAAAACATTTGCCATGTCAGTTATGGGCTTCTTGAAGAAACCTAAGGTTACTTTATGGCATAAAGAGTTGTCTGTATTATTGCTGTTTTTAAATGCAGTGCAAGCTGTATAAATTCTGCCAGTGGCAGGATATCTGTGTGTCTTTCAAAAACAGGTTTAGTGTTAGCAAATTTCAAAATTAGTCTGCTTGTGTTGTCGTTCATGTCCAGACTGACAGTCTTAAAGACCTAATATAGACTCAAGACCAATAAAACCAAGAATACATTAACAATAAAATTTTTTTAAAAGGTGCTTAAAACAACATTGAGTCTTGCCTAAAACATTATTGAACCTATTGTAGAAGACCACCTTCAGGAAGCATTACCTGCACACTATCTCTGGAGATTTTGAGGGTTTTGGGGTTTGGTTTTGGGTTTTTATGTTGTTGGTTTTTTCTCCCTTTTCCTCTCTCCCGTAGCATTCATTTCAAACCTGCCTCAGACTGACTGAAAGGAGCTCTTCTTTTGGTATCAACTGAATGAATACACAATTTCCAGCCTTCACGTTGGAATAAACATGCTTCAGGAAAACTGTGCTAACAATATCTTAGATCGTGAACACTATTGGCCATAAGCAATTATTGAATATAGCCATGCGTGAATATTTCTCTGTGCCTGTTGCTTTAAATTGAATTGAGCAAGTCTCTGCAAATAACAGCTTTATTCAATGATTTCTAGTTCCTTTAATTATTACAGCTTAGAAGACAGGCTTTCTCACTAAGGACCAAATTCAACAAAACATTCAAAAGTTTGCTTACTTCTAAGCATACATAAAACCATGTCCTATTTAGCAAAGCCCACCAGTATGTGATAAATGTAAACTGAAAGTCAAAACTGGGGAAAAATTTTGCTGAAAAGTTACAGGAAATACGACTCCAACTGTACATGTATGAAACTTTTGCTAAATTAAAAGTAATCTGATTTAATTTATAAAATAGTTGCACATAAATTTTAAAAAATAGCTTCATGGAAGGGATCTTGTGGGTCTTGTGTTATTCAGAACCCATTTTCCCCCCTCTTCTCAATCAGAAAAGCTGTTGAGAACTGTACACTTACTTCAATGTTTGACAGAAGATGACACATCATTTTTAGTTTCTATGTGGTTTACAAGTCAAGAATGCCAACTATAGACCTACTATATCCTTTTTGTTTAATTCTAATTTTGGGGATAATGTCTTCGGATTTTTATGGGTGAATTGGTTGTTTTGGGAATTGTTGGAGCAGGGGTTGAAAGATGAAAATATTTTTAAATGCTTTTTGCAAGATATTTCTTCATTTTGACTCTGCTTTCTCATCTCTGAGCTTTGACTCCATGAGCAGTTCCAACTACATTTTGTTCTCATTCAGTGAAGTCTTGTGGGGTAGATGTGAAGAAACCTTTTAAAATTATTATTAGCGAAGAACAGATGTAGATATTCTTTCGTCTGGGGATTCTTGTATTTTGTAGCTGTTTGACTGTTCAAATTTTCCAAGGTACACAGCAAGGATTTCATAGACAGAACATCCTTTCTTACCTGGTTAGTTTCCTGTGCTCACTTTAGCCTGATATAGCCTAGAATAAAATCCCTTCCCTGCTCAGTGCTGATGAACATTACTATTTCTTCTTTCTGGGTGGGTTTTTGCTTCATATTCCCCCCTTCAGACTTTTGATGCATATTTAATAGGAACAACACTTGTCTTAATACCAAAGTCTGTGGTGATGTTCATCAGATCAAAGTTCTAAAGTAGTCAGTGGATGAATATAATTTTGTTCCTAATTAAAGCAATTGTTTTACAGGCTGCTTTTCAATGAAATTTAATGTGTGAGCTCTTGTATCAATTTAATTTCATTATGCCAACATATTTACTATGCTAGAGTAGAAGTTGAGTCAGTATTTCCATTATAATATCCTATTTTACAACTGTAAAATTAGTACTGTGCTCTTTAGGGAGTTATAATCTGGCTGCAAAGAATGAATTAGGGCAGAAACTTGACATGGAAGGTTTCAACAGCATATATTTTGGGGGAAAAAAGAAAATGTCATTTTGGAATACAATGCATTTGTAGATGGTTTAGAGTTATGAGGGCAGAAGAAAATGTTAACTTAAATGTGCACTTTGATTTGCAACCCAATTTCCAAAATGTCTTTTTTTAAAAAAAAACCTCCTAAAAAAAATCACAGGAAATACGTTTTTTTTCGTCACTGATGGTTCACACAAACCAATTCAGAAGGAATGGGCAGGGATGTAGTGGAAAAGGGGAGACAGATACTTAGATGCATGTGAATTCTTCTTTGGTTAAACTTCAGTCAGATCAGAAGCACATATTTCTTTTCACATTCCTAGTTAATGTGTTTATTTCACATGATTTTAAGGTTGTGACACAAAATAGTTGATAACATTTTTCACTTACAAGGATTTATGATTTTTTTCAGAAACAGAAGCATAAACTAGTATTTTCTCTCATAATCTTCTCTGTAAGAAGGTATTAGAGACCATAACTTTCCCCATAATTGTATTTCTATCTTATACTATGTTTTTGAATGTGAAATTGTAATTAAACTTTAGGATTCTTTTTTCAAGCCACCTTCTTTTGTAAGTAAGGAGAAACATCACCCTTTAGTACCTCATCATTTTAATGAATTGGAATTTTAATAACAATTTCAGGAATACAGGCAAAGGTACTTAACTCACCTTACTTAAAATACTTCTGTAGGGTATGAAACAATTTTGGGAACAGGCCACATTTTAAAAGCTTGTATTAAAAACTAGTACTTGGATATTTTGAGTATCAGCAACTGGCAAGAAACTTGCAATAAACACCACCTCAAGCTGTCCCTTTTGTCGTGTGTTTGACTGGCACATAATGGCTTTGCTTAGAGGGTGGACAGTTCAGGACAAGGTGGGGATGGCCTGTGTGTGTTACTGTGGGGCTGTGTCCCGGGCAGCTGAAGCCTGTGGTGCCACAAGAAAGTCTGAACAGGCAGTGATGGAGCTGTGCTTGAGAGCTGCTGCTTGAGAGCTCCATGTGGTTTCCCATGCTCTGATTTGGTTAGCCTTCCTCGAAGTCACACATAAAAGTCTCTTTAATTTACAAATTCAGAAATAGCTGGTGACATAGGTGAATTTAAATTGCTCTCAGATGCCAAATGTATCCTTCTGCTTCAAACAAATACATTCTTTCCTTGAGCTCATGCAAATAATGGCTTATTAAGCCTTGTTATGCTGCATCACTGTGGTGGTAATCTTTACTTCGGTGCTCTGAAAGGCAAACTTAACAGATGTTTCCTGCATGTGTGCTTTAAATTATTTGTTCTTGCTCTCAGTGTTTTATATAAATTGGTGATTCATTAGACTGTTTTCAGGGTCTTTACTACATGGAAAATTTTCAGCTTCTCTTGCTATTTATACCAACATTATCTCTAGAACACTTCATGCCTGACCCCAGTCACAGTGCCTGGTTACAGTATGTGTGTGCTCTTTCCATGCAACAGCCCTGTAATGTTCTCAGCAAGCTTCTCCTGCCCATAAACAGAATCGTCACTTCAGAACTGTTGGCAGCCTTTTCCTAAGGAAGGGCTGTGACATGGGCAGGCAACCCCTATCCCAGTAATTTCATATGCTGTGCAGTTGCCTCAGCCATGAAGACTTAAATTAATGGTTTTACTTTGCAAGATTTGAAACATGTATTTTGTCATAATTCAATTTTCTTTGTGTTTTTTCATCCAGTATTAGATGGGGAAGCAAGCCTGAAGAGGAGAGTTACCTTCATTAATGTCATACAGGCTATCAGTGGGAGAGTTAGGAATGCAGCTCATGAAATAAGAAAGGAAGAGAGAACAACAACCCCAAAGCACCATGTTAATACTTGCTGTAATGCCCTCTGTATTTCTCTTTGCAGGTGACTGTTACAACTATTGGCTATGGAGATAAAGTGCCACAGACTTGGATAGGAAAGACAATTGCATCTTGTTTTTCAGTGTTTGCAATCTCATTTTTTGCACTACCTGCGGTAGGTTATCTTGTACTTTTGCTGACAATTTGATGTTGATTCATTAGTCATCAGAGGAAACTGTTGTTATCAATTCTTTAACCTTTCATTTAACCTGGTGTAATGTAAGCTTTGTATTAAACTTCCATATTGTAGCTGAAATTTATGTAGCTTGTAGAAACAAAAGAGCCTCTAGAAGTAGCTAAGTAAATATGCAGTGGTTTTTGCATGCAACACTAGATTTGAGAAAGAGATGCTTAATTCCAAGTATTTTTTTCCTGCTTTTCTCAGAAGTGAAAAGGAAATTGTTTCTAATTACTTCTGGACTCAGTGACTTCACGATGTCTTGGTTCTTTTAAGGCATTCACTGATGCTTTACTCAACTAATTAGGACCCAGGTGAACTTTAGAATTCTCATGCACATCCTTCTTCTAGAAAAGCTTCCAAAAAGGTGTAATTGGCAGAAAGACAGCAATCAGCAGCCAGGGACACTGATGTAGTTCTTCGCAAAATTTATATCTGTCCATGGCCAAAGTCCTGTTTTCAAAAATGACCTAGAGCTGACCTTTAAAGGTGTTATGGCACTTTGTTGGCATCGAAAACAGGCTCTTGAGTGCTTTCAAACAAGAAACAAAGCACTTGAGTACCAAGGGTAAATTCAAAATCAGCAAAACTTGCACTGTGGTTTGAAAAATCAAATATACAGTGCCAAGGTAGGTAAAAGTTTGTTTTTCACAAATTTAGCAATAACTCCTGAAGTGTGCTATTTTCAGTTCAGTGACACAAGCACTTGTGTTAGCCAGTGTTTGTGTAGTTGTGGCAGGGAAGTGGTGGGGATAGTACAGAAGAGATAAGAATACTTTTATGTCAGTACCATCACAAAAATTCTTCACAGCATAAAATAGTAGCTACTAAAACTCCAGTGACCTTTTCAAATTAGTTGCCTGCTTTAAAGGCACATAACCTTTTGCAGAGGAGGATAATTAAATGTAGGTTTTTAAGCTCTTCAGCATCAGTTTGCCGTCAAAACATATGTTTCCCCCCCACACCCATTCTAATCTCTTTCACTTTTATTTTAGAAGAGAAATCAGATAAGTGAAATTATCTGTATGGAATATGCCAAAAACCACTTTTTTGACTGAAGAATGGTGGTAGGGTGTTTGTTTTGGTGTTTTTTTTTTTAATCAGACTAGAAAGCCACAAAAATGTTTATAAATGATTGTGTAGCAGCCATGCCTTCACAGCCATGCTTTATGTTTACCTGCCAGATTTCCCTAACTTTTGTTGAAGTAGAACAACAACAATCACCCCTTTATTAGTGGGATTTTCTTTACTGAATGAAGTCATTCGTGTGAGTTGGCTCAAGGGGAAATTCAGGGTTTGAAGCTCTATTTATTGCAGGCTGTCTTGTTGGCATTTTAAGTAAGAGGATCTGGCTGAGATCACAGTCAAAAGTAATTGTAGTGGCTTAATGCAAGTGGTGTGGGTTCTGGATCAGGCAATGATCCCTCATTTCCCAAATATGTGGTGTTTGAACATCATCACCTCTTTGATCTTTACTAAAGGAACATAATAGGAAGGCCATTTCATGTTCCTTTCAAAATATTTGATGACTAACACAGTTCTTAGAGGTTGAGCCAAGATCCCTGGCTGCTCTGATACCTTCTACTATATGTAGAAGAGTAATTGTGCTTTCCTTGAGTAGGTGTAATCAAGTAAGCTGATTTATAAAAGATTTCATTTTTACCTGTTACTAAAACTTGGGTCAAACATGTTTATAGCTGTGAAAATGATCACATAAATGGCTTGCTCTTCACTTAAATTTGGACTTCATATCTACATTTGGAGTCTAGTTCAGGTTTTATATCATCCAGTGCCATTAGTCCATGTCCCTTGTCCTGACAGTGAATTAGATCCCCTTGTGTTCAACTCAGTTGACCATTTTGAAATGTGCCTTTTTCTCTTCAGCCTCTTTCCTCACTCCCACCAGGGATTAGCATATGGAAATAGAAATTACCATACCACAGTTAAAAGTGACTGGAACTATGCTGTGCTAAAGCTTTATTTCTCATAAAAATAAAAGTTTAGCCCATCAGGTTCATTCTTTTTCCCTATTCTGTTGTTCTGCTACATAAGCATTTATGAGGCTTTTAGAGGGTAAGAAATATCATTTCTGTTTCCTCTTTCATGAGTCCAGCAGAGTTTGCATCAGGGAATGATAGCACTCACAGTTTATTTCAGCAAGTAATAATAACTGAGACTAAAAAATTCATTGTATTAAGTCATTTCCTCTAAATAATTAGTTGGGATTTATAATGCTGAATAGAAGTTTATTAGCACAACATAATTTGGCAATTTTATTTGTGATTCTTTCCTTCCCCTCTTTAAAAAAAAAAAAGAAAAAAAAAGGTATGTTTTCTTTCCACAGGGAATTCTTGGTTCTGGCTTTGCCCTAAAGGTACAACAGAAACAAAGACAGAAACATTTCAACCGTCAAATTCCTGCTGCTGCTTCACTCATACAGGTACTGAACAAGAGACAATATTGCATATTCTCATTTCTTTCCATTTATTGTAGGGTTTCTTTTCCCAAGCTATTGGTAGTTTTTCCCTCCCTGATTCCATTAAAAATTGTACAGGAGTTACAGATGCAAGTTTTGGAAATCCAGTCTTTAATGTAAACTGATGAGCAGAAAAGTACACGCCCAAATCAGTGTAAACTGTTTACTTCAGCTGGTTAAAATCAAAACTGAAAGTTATCCTGTAATTACTAGACAATTTACTTGGGAAAAATGTTATGAAATGTAGTAATGAGAAAAACAGAGAGGAGGCTTCACGTGAAATTGTACGTTTAAAAACTACATTGTTGTTTGTAAAGACAAATATCAAATATACTTCAGTCGGCACAACTAGATTCTTAAAAATCTTAAATTTAAGGGAAATAAGTCAGAATGTCAAATAGAAAAATCTCGTTTGGACTTTTCAGCTACAGGATAGGTGGTTAGGACACACTGGGATTCTGCAAAATCAGTTTTTTCATGTAGGATAACTGACAGGCAGGAGAATATCGATCATCCCTGTTATAAATGCAGTTGCAGTTCAGTGTATCAGTATGGTCTAGGAGATTTTATCCTTTACTTCATTGGAGCCAGCATTACACCCTGGAGAAATATTAACATGGTTTCATTCTAGGTTTTTCCAGCTTTTCCTCCCTCTACTCCATATCTGCACATAACTTTAGCAGCATTGAGATCAAATTTAAAAGGAAACTTGATGTACACAGTATCATTTTTGCATTCTCATATGACTTATTTCTCTAGCTTCATGAGTGAATGTGGATTTCCAGGTCAGGATCTTTATGGAAACAGTAGCTAACTGTAAAGTTTTTGCTTGAAACGAAACAGTCCCAGAGTTAATGTGAAAAAGACTCTGGTTATAGCCAGAGATTAGCTAAAAAACTTGAGACTCGTACGGTATGGTTTTGTAAAGAACGGATTTTTTTAGTGTTCTCACTGATTCTTTTGGGAAATGAACACCAAATTGTTGGGAAGCGTGAGGCTGCATGTTCAGAGTGTTGTGCTTGGCTCCATCAGAAATGTTAATGAGTAGAGGATAGACAATGAGTAGCTGAGTACCTGTTCTTAATAGTTGTAATTATGATTTACTAATAGTCTTAGACTTCTGAAATCCCAATTTAGTAAGTGCTCTACAAATAATTTATAAAAAGATTGTTCCTAAATCAAGATGTTTACAAACTAGGTACAAGACAAGAGAACAGTTCAGATGAGTGATTTTCTTTCCCTGTATTCCTTCTTAGTTTCTTCTGGAAGCCATTTGTTTCTTCCAGTATCCTATTAAACATGGAGGGATTTATATGGTGATTGATCCTTTATTTTCCAACTGCTGTCTGTTTTCCTCTCTCATTCTGCCTTGCTTGTTTTCTTTCATTTAGGGTTTTCTGGTCTCCCCTGCTTTAGATTTTGTTTGTGTATAAGTGTGTCCTTTCTTCATGTAATAAGTGAGGATCTGCCTTTTTAATTTTGAAATGAAATCATTAATGAACTCTGATATATTTACACAGTTAAGAGAGAAAGCAGAAGTGTTTTGTTTCTTGTTGGTCTTATTTCCTAGCTCTGCTTTTCCTCCCTTTTAGAATGTGGAACTTTAATCATTGGTGGCTGGCAAGAGGCAGGACTGGGTTTGGGTTTTGGCTCCTGGTTAACCACTGGTACTGTTCTGTTGTGCCCTCAGTTTCACTTCTTCATGTGAATATAGCCCTACTGACCACATCACAACTCCTTTTTTATTTTTTCTGATAGTGCTCTTGTGAAGCACGGAAGAATAATTTTTGTTTTTTTAATAAGTAGGAGCCTGAAACACAGGATACAATAGACAAAATGCTTAAAGTCAGGTAGGGAACTTGGGGCAGAACATGACATGGGAACCTTTCTTTGAGTCCAGTATAGAGTTCTCTCTCATTATTTATTTGTTGCTACTGAGAACAAAAGTTGGACTTTTCAGAAAGACTGATCTTTCTGTGTGGTTTCCCAGTTCTGACTGTGTGGTTTCTATTTACTAAATAAGGGTTCTAAACAATGGTGAGTTTATGTTTCCAGAGGCCAAATTCAAGAATACTATTACATAAAGAATGACATGCTACTTGGAAGTTATTGTGTTGTACAGTGAGCTACTAATCTGATTGATTAATTAATTATTCTGTTGCTTAAAACGTTTTTTTTTAGACTGCATGGAGATGCTATGCTGCAGAAAACCCAGACTCTTCTACATGGAAAATATACATTCGGAAACCTGCCAGGAATTACCATTTGCTGTCACCCAGTCCAAAACCAAAGAAATCGGTGATGGTATCAGTAACTAATGTTTCCTATTGTAGAAGTTAAAATACTTTAAATTAGATTGAGTTTTTTTTACTCTCTAGAGATTATTTGTTGTGTTTGTTTTACTGATTATTACTTGGTTTCAAATTTTTATTTACATTTCAGTTTTGACAGTTTCAGTGTGCAAACATTATAAACTGTAGTTGATTTGCTTCATTTCCCAAAGCTTGACTTTTTAAATGGATCTAGAGGTTTGGAAGGGAATAATAATGACCTAAATCAGACACATCAATCAGTAACTTACTGTTGTTGTTTGGAAAAGTATAAGGAAAGAAAAAAACCAGGAAAATCATCATTTCTGAAATAGTAACTTTTAATTGGTTAAAAAAACCCAAAAAACAAACAAACCAACAAAACTGCTGCTTCTCTCAGCTATTGATTTTGTGATTTTCCCAGCTTTCGTGGTTGACATCTTGTGCCTACACACAGTAATATTGTCATAGCAACAGATTCCATAATTTAAGAATTTTTTTGGTTTAAAATATAGCAACAGAAACCCTTTGTCAGAATCTTTAGATTATATAATACTCCATCTTCTTTATTGGAAGAGTACTGCATGGTAATCTCACTCTGGAAGGAGAGGAAGTTGTCCAAAAATCTTTCCTTGTATCCCCAAGGTTCATCTGAGTTCAGTAGCAATGTATCCATTGGCTTTGTGCTGAAGGTGTGATTTATTGCATCCATAAAATTGTAAAGATATTCTAGAATAGTTTGATTTATATGAGCTGTTGCAGAACTAGCAGATTTTTTTTTTTTTTTTTTACTACAGGCAAGGGATTTGAAAATGACAATGTGCGGAAATCTAGTGATTAGCCAGTTTTGGCAGGATGGGGGGGCAACATAATGAGAAACACAGAGTAAGATCATGAAAATATAATTGGTCTGGCACTCTTTTAATTGGTTATGGCTCATTGGGGACTGCATTATTATTGAAGACATCACTGAAGAGACAACTAAATGTGACTTGGTTTGAGTAATTTAATGTATGTGTTTTTGTAGGTTAAAAAGAAGAAATTTAAGTTAGACAAGGACAATGGGCCTTCTTCTCCAGACAGGATGTTGGCTATACCACATATCACTTATGACCACGTGACAGAGGACAGGAAACCTGATTTCAGTTTTGAACCATTTGAAAATTCTGGTAAGAAGCTCCATTATAAAATGCCAGTAACTGTGATGAGTTCTGTGATTAGATTTACACACAGGTCCTTTTTCGTATCTGTAGGAGAGAAGGACAGAACAAGCTCTTGTCATTCTAAAGTGAGAATACTTTGCTTTTTGCCTTTGGTTGCTGGCTTGTCTGGGTGAGATTTAACCATCGCTTTAATGAGCATGCTGCACTGCAGACAAACTAAATCATTTCTCATTTCTGCCTGCTGAAAAAGCTAATGACTCTTAGGCTGTTGCATACATTCCCCAATTCTGATTGAAATTGCAGGGATTAGCTGTCAGCTTTTCCATGTGAAATTTACCCAGGATGTGTTACTATTGTGCTTGTACCTGAACAAAAAAGGATTGGTGTGCCTTGGCTGCACCAAACATGGTCTGCTACACGAAACCATCATGTGCTCGTGCCATCTGCTCCATGGAGTGGGCTGTGAATCAAGTTTTGAAAGCAGAAGTACTTAAGATAAATGTGGATCCATCTGTATTAAATGTCACTGTACAAAATAGTACCGTATGAGGAAAAAGAAGACAGGACATTGATAATCACCTTATGATTAATACCTTATTTATATTTACTTTTGCTGTAATGAACTTTCAAAATAACTGAATTTACAATGTGGCATTTTTACAAATGTACTTTTATTGGAAGTTTTTAATGTGAATTGCTCAAATTCTAGCAGCAAGAGAAATGTTTAATTTTTAAGATGTGCTTTATTGATTATAGATACCTTAAGTACTTATGTTTTTTCTCCTCAAAAATTTGGCTGACATGAATAAATTTAATGGACTTTAAAGTATGACAGCAATGTGGGCTGGCATTGGCCATATTTTAGTTCAAGCAGAAAGTCTCACTTTCCATGTACTTTTTTGGTGTGCTTGTATTGTGCTGTTCTGCATGATCCATGCTCTTCCACTCTTTCTTGGCCTCTGCCAAGGAATGGTTGCAAATTGTTTCTGGTGGTAGAAATGCCATAGCTGCTAAAAGGTGGACAAGTATTGAGCTGAGTGTGTGTCTCAGAATTTGATTACAGACACTTTTCTTCAAAACAATCAAATGACAGAACATTACAATGCTTAGAGTTGTAAAGTCCCACCTTTTAACACTAAATTTCTAAGCTCATTAAGGACAATACAATTTCATAGAAGCCTACTACTGCCATTTCAAAAATCAGCTCTATAGCTTTCAGTAAAAGGGTTTTCTCTAACTTTTTCTGACACTTACCTTTTTTCTTTTTTATCTGTGTTCTTCTCTCTAAACTGTTACAAGTATACAGGACAAACAGGAATGTTAAAATTACTTGGTAAGTTGAGGAAAATAATTCTGTTTATAGCATGCCAGCTTATGACAGTGTAATGTTTGCAGTGATTTTCATGTGTGTCTAGTGCCATATAGTTTCTAAGAAATCTTTTGCAGCAGAGGAGATCTAGACAGACAAAAAAATGTACATTCTCACACTTGTAATCACAATTGCACCCAGTCTCATTACAAAGAGAAAAGTGAGCACTCATTTATATAAGTAGATGATTTCTAGAGGTTTTTTCCACTTGAGAAAAATTTCTCATGTATATCTAACCAATAGAAAAATGTAATTTTTTTATAAGTAAAGTATAATTCATCTAGTGGTTATCTAAGCATGTGATGCAACTTAATTTCTGAATAAATGTATTAGGATGGAAGAAACCTTTCAAATTTGACCCCCCAAATGTACATTCTGACGTACATGCATCTGTTCTTGTAAAAATGTGCTGCAGATATTTGTGAACAGATGGGGACCCATAAATTAAATAATTTATTTTAGTGTTTGTCTGGATTCTGTGATCACTTAAGCAGCCATGTAGTCTTGTGATGTTTCTAATGTGCTTGCTTAGGCACTTTCTTAACAATTGAGTGTTCCCCAAAGACTGTAGGATTAGTGCTAGGTCTGGGCAAAAGACCTCTGTGATTTAGTGAGAGTGCTATGAGCCACCTGTAAGTTTTCTGCTCTGAATCCACTAAGGACGACAGAGGCTTCCTTTCAGCGATCGAGTGCAAGGATGCTCAGGCTTGGATTAAATTGTCTAAAAATGTAAGGTTCAGTTTCACCCCTGAACCCACATGGAACACAGATGCAATTAAAGTGCTAAAGCAGCAAAACCAAACTGAATCTCCTTGACTGAAAATCAATCCTTGATTTTCCCAGTTTGCACTTTTCTCCTGTATTCCACGAGGTGCATCTCTGTTGGGGTTGTACATAGTGGGACAAGATCAGGAGAGCAATGAGAGGCACCAAATCACCTGTTTTATGTGAACAAGAAATTCTTTCATCTTGGAGAAATATTAGAGGAGCTTTACCAGCCATCATTAGTTCAGTTTCTATTTCCCAGCCAGGCAGCCTGAGCTCAGTGGACCTGAGAAGTTACCTAACACTATTCTCACAGCAGCTCAAAGAAAGAGGAGGGAGTGTTACTTTACTTATTGTGAATAAGATTACCTACACAGAAAACTGGAGCTGCCAAGTCAAGAGCTCAGAAACAAGAAACTAGAAAGTACAAGGATAAAGAATATTCATTCTGCTTTAATTTGGTCTTCAGAAAGCCTCTAGTAACATATCCATATGCTGCTTTCTAACATTCAGTAAATTTTTGGGCTGCCCACTTATATTTCTATCTTTACACCCCTGGAGCCCTCATCTGGCTTCACTGCCAGTATCCTTGTGCAACCAGAGATTTCCAGCTTTTTCTCCCTCCTTTCTTTTTCCTGGTGTCATCAGTTCAGCAAAGACCCAAGAGCCATAGCCCATCCTGGCAACTGCAAAAATTAACCCTGTCCTGTTTGGAACCAGGACACATGCCTAGCACTGAGAGAGCACTTGCAAAATGAGGTTTTTTCCTGATTTTTTTTTTTTTTTTTACTCTAATATTTTAAGAGTTTTTCTCAATACATAAAACTAAGGCACCATTTCTGAAAAATATCGTTCTGTCCAAGTGTGTGAATTCACAGGCAGTTCTTAAGAAATAGTTGTTAATAGCATAATGCTATTCAGAAGAACGAAGCATAGCGTAAATACTGTGTTTTGCTGAAACTCTTTCTCATTCCTGACTCCCCTTGCGTGCCTGAAATATTTCCCCAAGAAATCCATCTTGAGGCAGGCGCTTAGTTTAAATTGTTTGAAATGGGCAGCTTCAAAAACTTTTCATGGGATGTGTTTGGAAGCTTCAAACATGGGTGGCAGAACTGCTCCCTGTCCACCTGACAGCACTGAAATCTGCCCAGGAGAGAGCTGCACGGCAACCAGCATGAGCCAGAGCAAGAAGGGTCTGACCTGTGTGAGCTTGGACACTTAGGAAAGGGAAAGACTTGATAAACCCTGAAGTCTGGAAGAAAGGGGCTAACAGAGACTGGCCTGTAGGGAGAAATGTCTTGCAGCAATTGACATTGCCATCGAGAATGGGCTTGGAGAAGCAATGATGCCTCCCCAGTGGCAATTTAATATGCTGCCAATGTAATGCACTTCAGTGCAAACTTCCTGCAAACTGTTTTCCACAGTATTTTAAGTTTTGTGCCAGGTTAAGCATACTAAATTTTAGGTATGTCTGCATCTCCTCAGCTGCCTGTCTGGCGCTTCTTTCTTTTTTTTTTTTTTTTTTTTTTTTTTTTTTTTTTTTTTTTTATTTTTTTTTTTTTTTTTTTTTTTTTTTTTTTTTCTTTTTTTTTTAATTTTGTTTTTCTTTTTTGTTATTTTGGTTTTTTTCTCCTCTCCTTTCTCTGTTTCATGTGCATCTTCACTCTGACTCAGATTGTCAGCGCTCCTGGCCATCCTTTTCCGCAGACCAGCAGTCTCCCAGCACTCCTTCCTCTCCAGGTAAAGCTCATAATATTTCATTGTTCCACCATGTTTCATCACCTTTCTTAATTACTAAATCTTTGCAATGCTCTGTCTGGAGCTGTCTGCTGTGACACAAAAAATTATAGAACTGGTTTCTAAAAAGAGCATAGGTGTTTCAGTAGAATTTTGAGTTTGGAAGTTGTTCAGATTGTAAATTGCAAATGTTTAAATAAAACAAAAAGAGATTTTTTGCAGAAATTCCAGAGGTGTTTTCTAAATGCATTAACTAAAATTCAGACTTTTCCACAAAAAGAATACTTTAAAGTGTTTTACATTTTTTCTCTGTGCTTACAAAACAAGAAGCATAAATATTTTCTGTCTTTCCAGCCAAGTAGTCCACTACCAGAAAAGAATCTACATACATGTCATATTGTATATAAAATTGTTGCATTGCTAATACAGAAAAAACATCAGCATTTTCTTGTTATTGTGTTTATAATCCTTGATTGAAAATTCATAGAATTGTAAAATGGTTTGTTTTGGAAGGAACCTTTAAATGCTTCTAATCCAAATCCCCTGCAGTGAGCAGGGACATCTTCAACTCGCCCAGGTTGATCAGAGCCCCACCCAGCCTTGCGTGTTCCAGAAAGTTCAGAACCTCTGTTCTAAAGCAGGGGTTCTCATTTTGTGGGGAGTGTATTTTGTGCCCTTTCAAAGCAGTACTTGGTCAGCATCATCAGCTGAATAGTTGTGCATTACCATAGTTGTGCTGCCACCCATAAAAATAGAGAAGATAAAGCTGGGGATCCTCTGAATTATGGCAAACACGTCTTGATACACCTGTTTCCTATTTCTTTTCACACATTATTATCCACTGAAAATTAGTGTCTAAAGCTTCCTCTTTGTTTTCTCCTTAGCCTTCATATTTAGAAATTTAGTATTTTTTTTAACATTGCTTTGTAAGAAAGACTTGTCCAAAGTCTAATGGCTATGAATTTATTTTTATAAGTAAAAAAATGTGGTGTTTTGCTCGAGCCGTGTTTCAAGGCACTTTGAGGCAGGGAAGCTCTCATTAAAGCCTTGCTTTTTTCTTAGTTATGATGGTCTCAGAAATTTTTAAAATAGAGGGAAGGAGATACCATGTTTGCCTCATACTAATCAGCTCCTCATCTCTGTATGCTCAGATGAGAGTTCTTTCAAATAGGCTGAGGCCCAGTCTTGATTTTTGGTTCTCTTTTCATTCTGCCACTCCTTCTCTCCCCCCACCACGAAACTGAAAAGCAATAGTTATGACTGATCCAAGAAATCACTGGTTTTGCAAATCCACTTGTTTATGGTGTGTACTGTGTCTCTCATAGGCACAGTTCAGTGAGTGTTCAGCAAACACTTTACATGGCTTTAGGTTCGGCAGTTTTTATCACTTGCCATCAGGAGAACTGAAACATTTGTGAATCCTTATTTCCTAGAAACTGCGAAAGTTTCGTTTACGTCTTGTGGAATTTAAAACAACGAAAATTAATTTAGTGAAAGCCCAGAGAAGTCTGTTTGAAAGACATTTCACTGCACATCTGTATCTGGAATTACTTTATTTGTTTCACAGCCACTCGCTTGAATGATGGCTACAGCAAAGTGATTAAATAGCAGGATACTGTAATATTAGCATACTAAAACCAGAATTAGAAGCTAACGCTTGCTCAAACTTACTAAAGAATTTCCATTTTTAAGTGCTACAGGTGGTTCCTGCTTATAAGAAATTTATCTCCTAGCAGTTGTCTTATTTATTTATTTATTTATTTATTTACTTAAAACTCTGATTTCAGAGGTCATCTCTTCCTATTACAGTTTCTGGACTACAGAGGCGTTCTTTTTGTAATTTTGGACAGCCATGTCCATGTGCTTAATGATGTAGTAATATTTCTCGTCTGTGTCTTCTTTTTTTTCAAATTCAAATCCATTTCTACCATATGAAAATACCAAATTACCTGAGTAAAATGGTTGCATAGAAAAAAAAAAACCAATCTGTTTCCTGATATCCCCACTTATAAATATTTAAAAATATCAACTATATTTAAGTTATCTATTTCTGCTCTATTCCTTTAGGGTTTGTGTGGCATTTTGGCAGAACGTTATTTGCTGCTAAATTATAAAGTATTTTATTTAATACAGTAGAGTTTTCATAAATTACTACAGTATAATTGTTTAATTGAATATTCCAGCCAATTACACAGGCAAAGGTTTCTATGGACTTGTTACAATTACTGATGATTTATATGGAATGCTACCAAGTTTTATTCTCTATAAATTCATTTACAGTCATGTAAACCATGCTAGTGGTTTTATTTATATGCAAATGTTGTGGCTTCTCTAACAAATGTTAGGACCATGTTGGAAAAAGCACTTAGTGTTCTTAATGTTAGTATCTGACAGAATTTCAGAGCGTGAGTTTAAAAATTCAAAAATTTAACACTCTGCCTAATTTTTTGGATGCATGATGATGATGATATGCAAGTAACTTTACCAATAGAACTTTCAATAGCTGAAGTTTTGTGAATCAACCTTACCTCATCCTGGATGAAGTGGAGATCTGCCCTGTGTCTGAGCCCAAAGATGAGGTGGCCTTGTGCCTTTAGTGTCAGAGGGAACCATCAGACTGTCTGAGACGGTGTCTGACAGGAGCTGACTACTCACCACGAAAATGCCTGGGCTCCTGTTTTGAGCTAGGCCTGGTTTCTTGATCTTGGTAACAGCAATTACGCCTCAGAATCTGGTGTTATACACTAAAGCATGAAGCAGAGATGATATAAAAAGGAACTGTTCTTGTCACTGAGTTGTACTCATGCACTGTTGCTGTAGGGCAGTGTTCCATGGTACAATGGAGTTGTTATAGTACAAGAAGTTTAATAGTGCATGTAGCCCTCTGTCACATAGATTCTGAACATTCTAGTGTATCAGGAGTATGAACAACAACAAAAAAAATTAGTTTTAAATCTTTACCAGAAATTGAAATGCTTTGGGCAGAAGAAGAGTTAAAATTTTGCTTTTTGTGAACTCTGTGGTAGATGCAATTTTGGTAGCAACTTTTGTTTTCAATATTCTTTTAAAATACATGGTATGTCAGAGGTCTAAATGAGCAGCAGTCAAACACTATTGCTTGAGCTGCTACCTGCATGTTCTTTTCACAGTGAAAAAGAGCCCAGCGTTTCTAGATGTGAACACAGGACCCTTCATCAGGACCAGCAGCTTTGCCGATGAGCTTGACCTGGAGGGTGAGACACTGCTGACCCCAATAACTCACATCTCACAGTAAGTCCAGGCTCTTGAATTGTGCATTGGTTGACTTAGACAAGAGAAGTCAGTTCAGGTGGGAGGAGTTGACAGGGCTATCTCAGATATTTGTGTCAAACACTTTTACCTTGAGCCTGGTTCTGAGTGCCGGTAAATCATCATGCTGACCTAAAGACAAGTTTACTTGGCTGTGACACAAGGCTTTAGTTTTTGGCTAATGTCTCTGGGCCAGCTCGTGGCTGATAATCTCAAGATTTTTATGTGGAGATGATGTGGGAGTACTTGCCTGGTGAGAGTTATATTACTCCCTCCACCATTTTCCAGTGGAATAGCTGTAAAGTGCAAATTTTAAATCTACTTAGTCTCTCCATTTCAGAAGCATCTTCTCTAATGGTCAAATGTTGTTCTGCATTGGAAGAAAGGCTCTGTTTGATCATTATTATTGCTTTGTTGTATATAAAAAAGAATCACCTGAAATAGGCCTGTAGATTTGGCGGGGGGGTCTTCAGTATTTTCCACTTCTCTTTTATGCTAAAATGTTACTTTCAGTTTCTCAGGTTATTCTGGGGGAAAAAAAAAAAAAGAGAGAGTTGCAGCAGGTTTTTCTTCTAATGCCTTTAAAAATAAATCATCTGTCATTGTTTAATTCAAAATTCTGGAAAACATTTTATTATTTGCCATAGCACATGTGTGGCAATATGTCCTCTAGAAGAGGAATGAAACAATTTTTTCCCCTCTAGAAATCTAAGGATTTCTGCAGTGAAACCACAGATGAAAATTCTTGGCATTCTTGTATTTCTGAGGTACAAAACATGCAGAAATGCCTGCTGCCAACTTCCAGGCCTTCTTATACACTATAATTAGCAGGGAAGCACAAACATACTTTTTAGAGCCATTTTGGAAGGGCATTTTTTAAAAAAAGAGAGAAGGCTTGGGTGGAATCTTCCCTGCCCCCAAACCAAGGTATTTGCATTTTCATCTGATTCACCCAAGTGTACATCTGTTTGTAGGCAGAGGATTTAGGAGACTTGTATTCTGGAAGATTTCTTAGTGGTACTAGCAGGAGGAGGAAGTAATAAATTTCCTCAAGCCTTAGACAAGAACAATGGAGCAACAAAACCAGATCTAGATGTTTTCTTTGTGTAGCTATTAAAAAACTTTATTTTGCCTCAATGTTGCAGGCTTTTTTTTTTTTTCTTTTTTTTTCCTGTTAAATAAGCTCGAATTTTAAGAGTTTCCATTATCCTTTCTGGGTTTGGGAATTATTTAGTTATTTCTTATTGATACATTTCAAATAATAAGGCACTCTATCATCTTTAACTCCAACCTGTGTAGCAGCTCAGATTTTCTTTTCTATTCATTACTTGTGGGAGACCTTAGAATATAGGTGGTATGTTTCAGATGAACCTCACCAAATGAACACCCTAGACTTTCAGTAACTTATGTAGTTCCCTTTTACTCCCTTAATTTTTGGTTGTAATCTTGGCTGAAATTTCCCAGGATTGCTCTCAGTTAAGATTGATGGGACAGTACAAAATGTGTCACCCACAGCTTGAACTGAGTCTCTGCTAGGGTGGAAGGAAATGGAATTCGTTGGTTCTTTTAGGATTTCAGGTTTAGATTCCAAACTGAATAAATGGAATTAAATGTAAAACTGGATAAAATATTAATTTAAATGTGTCTCTTTGAAACGTAGGTGCCCAAATGTAGATCCTGAGATCTGTTCACTTGGAGGTGCATTTACTTTGCATGCAGTTAATTAAAAAGCCTTAAACAGTGCCAGACTAGCCTATAGATATAAGGGTTATGCAAAAAGTTATTGAAAATACTGTGTTTTGTGATGCAAACCCAAGAACTTAACAAAATTATAGCACCAGCTATAGTATAGAAACGTCAAATTAAGTGCAAATATATCTAGTTTCAGGTCTTAAAAGCAATACATACTCTATCAGAGGAACAGAAAAATGAAAACAGTTTCAGAATTGGAAGCATAATGTAAAACACTTGACTTAAGGAAGCATGGATTTGGGATTGTTGGAACTATTTCCTGGCCAATTATATATTTATTGCAACATGTGCATTAACTTACCATTAATCACAGAAAGGTAACTCCAGAATAAACGTTAATTTTTGAAAGTCATGAATACATGAGTAAATTTTACACAGTTAATTTGAGACATGCAACTAGAAAGTGGCTTTTAGTTGACAGTATGAAAAATATTTCCTTTGACAGGTAGCACAAATATGTCAGAAGAATGGGGTACCTACTGTGTTACTGACAGGCAAACACTTGGCATCCTTGTGGTTTGAAAACCAATGAGGCTGAGGGTTTTTTTCCTCATTTGTCCTGGAAAGTAAATGCCAACTTTCAGCCCTTGTGATAACGGGCTTTAGGCTTCTAGGCCTAAAGTCCCCTTTAAATGAAATTTCACAGCCCTGCTTGTTTATGCAAAAATTGCTTTCTTTAGGTAAATGTAGTTGCATATTCTCACTGAGTTTAATAGGAATGGTTTTGTGTCCAGTAATAAAAATGCTGGTGTGGGGTTTTTTTTTTGTTTGTTTTTTTGTTTTTTGGTTGGTTTTTTTTAAGGACGTATGTCTGATTGTATTTTAAATCTATTTTGAAATAAATGTCATATTAAATGTAACCCTACTTCTGTGGAATTGCTAATGGGAAATCTTTCATGAGATTTCTTTCAGAGACAGATTCCTGTATCAGTTAACCACTGTCAGTACCCCTTTGTGGAAACAAAAATAATAAAAGGACATTGAGGCCTGATGTTCAAACAGGACAACCTATAAAATGATCTGTAGCAGTTTAAAGAGTGCAGTCCACAGCATGTTGTTTGTGATAGGGCTTGGTCCTTCAGTTTAATGCTTGTTATAGTCTCTTGTGTTGTAAAAAGGAAATAGAAAACTGGACTGCAGCAATACCACCCCTCTCCTCTAGACTTCTCACTGGTTTATTTCTCCCAGTGTGTTCCCAGATTGTCTCCTGTTCTTTGTTTCACTGTGTTGGATCTTTCATTTCATTTGCATTTTAAGGCAGTAGAAAATCGATGCTACTCGTAGCTGAGCCTCAGTTACCAAGAGGTTCTTGCTCTGAGTTTGTATAATTGCTTAATTTGGGCATTAGTGTGGATCCAGCTGACTGCATGTATTTCTGGGTGTAAGCACTTGCTAGCGTGGCACATTTGTGATCCTGTCAGTGTCTGTATCAAAATAACAATAACTCTTGATGTTTTAATGATTCTTCCCCAGATGTCTCATGTACCTCTTAATTGGGGTGATGAAAATGCATTGAATTAGATAAGCATTGAGTTTGTCTGTATACATATAAAATAATCGCTTTCCTGCCGTAGCATAGTGATGAGATCTTAGATTTTATACAGCAGGCTTACACTTAAAGGAAAGCTTTACATCAAAAACAAAAAGCACTTCCTTTTTGTTAGTAAGTGTATTTCCATCCTGAAAAAATTCTGTTTATCTCCACTACTCTCTCTGCTGACTTCTTGAATGTGGTACAGAGCCTTTTAAACATTGTATCAGGAGTAAGAGGGAGACTCCAGTGGTGGAGATGTTTTTAAAAACAAACTCTTCCTTGTTAAACAGCATAATAGATATAATAATTAAGCAAACAGATTTAGGGCTTTTTATAATAATTTCCTATTTTCTGAATTATTGAAAGGGATGCTTTTGAATGCTTTTGAAATATAATTGAAATAGTTGAAATAAGGTGTGCTGGTAAACATGGAGTGCAGTGTCCATGGTGCTGCAGTTACCACTGGGTTTTTTGGAAATAATGTTTCTTTCTCTTGTCTTTTCTATTTTTACTAAGTGTTCTATGTTTTAATTACCAGTATATAGTTTGTTGGCATGAGATACAACCACATTGCCTAGAACAAGCAGTGCTGTATTTGTCTTATAACTGTCTCTTTTCTTTTCAATTATCAGTGAGTGGAATCCCTATTTGCTTTGATTTGCTAGCTCATATGGTAAGAGATTCCTGTTTTTATCTTCCTCTTCTATACCGAAATGATGCTCTGAAGTCTGAGCAAATATTTCTGTTTCACTCTCATATGGGCCAGATGGAAGAGCTGACTTCTGCTGTCACAAGAATTCCCTCTGAAATGCTATTAACAACATTTAAACCATGACTTCCATGGGGTTTGTTTTATCATTAATGACAGGGCATGTTAGAAGAACAGCAGTGATAGCAGCTATGTAAGAACTTGCTTAAGACCAGAGGTTATTGTTCAATCATGGCTGGTTACTGTCACGTGCCATTATTCCAGTTATTTACTTGACTTGCAACAGGAAAGGCTTCAGTGCTTGCTGTACACAGGGCAGCATCCTTTTTCAGTGTCATCAAGCTCCCTTAGGAATTCTGCTTACAATCTGCTGATTCAATAGTTTACTGAAAAGGGGAGGACTGTTTCCCTCAGTTATTCTCTTTGGTGTGGAATAGCATTATTGTATCCCGTGTTTCTTGTTATGAATTTGCAATAAACTTGGCCATAGAAATTGACCCTAGAACTCTGGATGTATCAGGAATCTGATGGTTTCATCTCTTCAGCTGCTGGGAGACACTTAAGGAAATGAAGTGTCCCTAAAGCTGGTTTAACAAGCAGTCAGGAAAGTTCCTTTTTCAGCCAAAGGTGCCAGAATGTTTGTAAACAAGCCACTGTAATGATTTCAGTGTCATCATCCCATTCTGATTTCTTGTGGTTGGTCGTATGGGAGAGCAAAAGAACTGTGTGGCAGTCCAGTCCTGAATTCAGCAAACTCCTTGCATGAGCAGTGATCAATGCAGTATAGTCAACAGAGAAGACTCAAAGCATCTCTGATATGAGACATTATTAGCTTGCTGTTAGCCCCAGATGTAAGGGGTTGCAGAGCTGGTCTGCAGCTCAAGAGCTGGGTGGTTGTAGTAGAGCAGGTCATCAGCAAACTTCTCTCTTAAATGTTGAAAGGCAAATGGATATTTCAGCATGTTTGTAAGAACTTTATTTCTGGCTTTTGAGTATTGTTACTAACTAGGGGCACTGCCAAAATAGCTATTACATACCCACTGTAGCGCTGAGCTAATAGTCTGGACATGGTGCATTTCTGTGTGCAGCTGCCTGGATTAAAAATCCTTATAAACTCTTCCCTGTGCCTGGAAAGTACTGTAGCTACTGCTGTACTGAGACAAATATGACATTACCAGGTGCTGTTGCATCTGGATATATTTATTCTGTCATCCTATGCCTCAACTGGAAGCCCTTTGAGGTGGGGACTGTTCTGTATTTGTATGATATCGAATATGTGGGCTCCCAGCTCACAAACTGTTCCTATGTTCTGCATCTGATGTCTGTGGCAGAGTTGGTTAAATTTGACTGACTTTGTCTTCTGTAATACAGGCAGCTTTTGACAATATTTATTTTTATATGTGGACTAACCTGAGATGTGCTGAAGACTTGGGCAGTTCTTCATGGTGTCTTATTTCACCCTCGACACTGTAGCAACTGAGCTGCTTCTGACAGTGCAATGAGTGGTGTGGCAAACATCTGTCCCATGTGGTTACTTGCCTCTTTTATCTTTAGGGAGAAGTTCTTGTGGTGGGTGGTTGCTTTTTTCATAGATTAGATAGAGTGTGCAGTTTATGTCTGTAGCTCTGAAGAACCAGAAGGGATAATCAGATTCCCTTTGATCCTGTAAAAGACAGGCTGTAGCACTCCATCAAGCTGCAACATTGCTGTGCTGTGTTCTTAATGTGACCAAAATCACAATAAAAGGATTGTATCAAAGAATTAACAAGATGAAAAAAATTCAGACAGGAACCTAGAGTTTGAAATTTCATAGACAGAGTTAACTTTCTACTTTTTATTGGAGAGAGAAATGCTGTCATGTACTGGTGCTGCTATTTGCCAGAAGTCAGTACTGGACAAATACATTCTGTGTTAGACCTTGCCAACCTGTATGAAATAATACACTCATGGTCTTTTCTCCCTTACTGCAAATTGTACTGATGTACTCAGGTGCAGTGCAAAATTACTGTTTGGCTATTTTATGTTACTGACATGGTATGAAAGTAATGTGTTGACTTTTTCTAGTGTACAAACTGTCTAGGCAGAAGCTAAGATAGCTCAGCTATTTCTTTTGTGTTGCAGATGAATGTTGCATTCCTTGGTCTCCAAGTGCTGGTTTACATCTTGATTGATGTTATGTAATTAAACCAGACTCCAGCTGCTTAGTGATTCAGAAGTACTGGGCTCCTATGCTGTAAAAACAACAAGCAACTGCCCACTTACTAACTTTTATCATTGTTTACTTTGGGCATCATGCAGAATAATAAGTGCAAAATCTTCTTTTTTTAGATTTTTATTGGATGGGGGACACAATAAAAATATCCCACTTCTATCTAATATGAGAAAAGGTTAAATTTATCATCACCTTGAGTTCATTCCAGAATTAAAATTCAAGGTATAAATAATTATTTTCTCTTATGAGGATGGAGAATGGCTTTACTTTTTGTTTAGATATGTTGGATATACCAAAAGAAGTTAAAAAATTGATTAGTTTATAATGTGTGCACTTTTGTTGGGAGTTATTTCATCCAATAAACAGGATATGTTTAATTATGTTTAGCGTTTTATTAATGATGCAAAAAGCAATAGTTTTTTTATTAATGTGATAAGAAAGTTATGAAATTGTAAAATTTAGTACTTGTAAGTAGCATTTAGATTGAAATTCTCCAAAATCTATGGGCAACAGATGCTGAATGGACTGTTCTAAATATGTGTAGCAAACATACCTGGACTCAATGTCGTGGCTTTCCAGCAGGAGTCAGCCTGGTGTCAGTATAAGGCTGTAGAAATGCCCATCAAGATCGGTATGTGCCAACCAAGAGACATAGATGACGACTGAGATTTATTCCATATGCAGATATGAACTAGTAAATGAGCATTTTTAGCAAAATAATTATTCTAATATTGATGAAAATGTTAGTGTTTGGAAAAAAAAAATTCTTTAGTGAAAGGATGGTTGTGGATGTGAGTGTAGTCACAGATATCCCCGTCTATGCTCAGGGCAGAGCTGGAAACCAACACAGCCTAACAAGGAAATAGTTCATCTAACGTATTTTTGACCTAATCATCTAGTTCCAGGCTCAGCTATCAAGTCCAGGCATGGAACATTATGGTATGTAACCAACAGCACATGTGACCTTCGACCTTTGATACTTGTATCTCTAATTTTAAGAAGGTCTTGTTAGAGCATCTTTTGTCGCAAAGTGCATTTTGTTGGATAAATGGAAATCAACAGCTGGTTTAAATACTGCTGACTAGTGCAGCAGAACAGCAATGTTAAAGGAAAAAAAAACTTTCTATAAAGTGCTAATGCACAGGGAAACAATTCCAAGAGGCGTAAATGGGTTAGTTTACCTGGCATAATACTATAATTGTTCAGGAAATTACATGATGTACATTCTGTGGGTAAAAGCGACCTGAAAATTGCTTGACTATATTATCAATATGTTTTTCTTAATAACTTAATTTCACAGTATTTTACAAAGGAATTGTTGCAGATTTTTTTAATAAGCAAATGCTGCTCTCAGTATGACCAGTACTCAGTTCAGACTAAATGTAGCATTTTCCTCTTGCTGTACTTCCCTAGAAATTCTATTACAGCATTGACACATTAAAGGCTTTCTTTTGCAGCTGCTGTTTCTGATCACTATTGATGATTTTTTTCCGAAGTTAAAGACATGGCCAAGTGTGATTAACACCCTAGTGGTGTAGCAAAGCTTACTGCAATGGAAGATTTTGGTTTAAACGTTTGCCAAATCCATAGCAGAGCTGTAAAGTGGGGAGCTGACTGCGTCATCCTGGATGCTGGATGTGTGAAGTGCAGCATGCATGGCCTTGGCGCTTGCCCTGGATAGAGCCCATAGGAGGTCATGGAACTGTTGACGGAAATTTGTTTTCATGTGACTTCAAGGATTGAATGTAGCTGTGGTTTCATTCAGGGTCTCGGGGACTCTCTGTCATTCCCATGTGTAGAACTGTGTGTTTTGTTTTACTTCCAGCAGGAAGTTCAACTGGGAAAAGCTAAAGTATTTTCACTCTTTCAGACAAAATACCTTAAATATCTTACACTAGTTGTCAGCCTGTTAGCAAACTAAAGCTAAGCACTGACCTATTGCCTGTGGTTGTGTTTTGGTATGTGTTTTTCTCGGGTTCCTCTGTCCCACTCAGTTCTGTGGTTACTGAGTGCTTTTTGGGATAAAAATAAATGCAGAAGTTTGTCATTGCTGTGTCCGGTTACTCCTCTATCTCTGTCTTTCCCAAGGAAAACTGATGTTTTTGTGTTCATTTTTCCCCCTTTTTCTCCACATGTAAAATGCAGAGTATAATGTCAAAAGGTAAGTGGATCAAAAAGTGATAAATGGTGTTGGTTTGTCTTCATGTCTTTTTGGTCAGGGGCCCGCCCTGCAGCCAAGTGTCATTGGTCAAAAGTGTGACTGTTCCTGAAAAGGGGAGTTATTGGAAGTGGTGTGGCTCCCAGGGACTTGATCTTTCAGGAATTTTGGGCCCCTAAAAATACAGCCTTGAAAATAGAGGCAGAGAATGCCTCTATCCTACAGAGAGCTGGTGAAGTGAGCACAGCAGAAATGTAACATTTGTTATGTGAGTCCTGGTTAATGAAAGGTTGTGAGGATGCGTTTTGTAGGTGCAGTGTTTTTTTGAGGGATGGCACTTTCAAGCAGGCCAGTTCCATAATACAGTCTGTGTATGATTGGAAAACACCAGGTGATGCCAGAAATGTTTTGTGGTCATTATGGAACAAATAGGAAAGGCAATGAACAGAAAGCTGGGTCTTGCATGACTTTAAATTACTTGTTTGTCTGTGTCTTACAGTAAGTTCGCTTTGTTGAAACCTTTAACGTGCAGGCAGTGAAATGTACTTGAACTATTCCCATGACTTGATTTTTTTATTTTCCATGTAGTGCAGCTTTTAATTGAAAAAGCAGTTGAGCCCTTGTATCTATTTTTTTTCCTAATCAATACCTATTTAAGCACTGTCTATAATTTGAGATCAGCTCATAGATGTCCAAGTCATACCAGAGCTGCTGACAATTTGACACCAGTATGTATGTAATTTGATTTTTTTTAATAAAAGCAAACAAAAAAATTGTGAATGAACATCTTTATTTTTCAAATGATATTATTTTATTACAGAAATGTCTAGTATTTAAAAAATAGTTCCTGATTTTTATTTGATGATAGAACCCCAAAATATCACAATATTCCTTAGTACAGTGTAAAAAAACAAGTCCTAATTGAGTTCCAGAACAAGCTGTTTATACTCACATTTCTATATAAGTTTTCTCCATGCAAGTTAGCCTTTCCTCAATGACTACTGATCCCAAGGTTCTTTATTTAAAAAACATTCTGCAGTAAGTCTGGGACTCCAGAAGTGGTCAAAAAGCTCGGTTTGAAAGCAATTCTCTATCTTAGCACACTAGAGAGGAAGATTTGGCAAACTGGGATAAATAAACACTATCATACACTGTTGTTCCACTACATACATCTGTTTCTAGAAAGAAATCACTCTCTGATCTTGAGAAATTCTGATTCAGCAGCACAAACATTACTTACTTCTCTGTCTTCTCTTTCTACCCTGTACTCAGCTATTTTTAAAACTGGGCACCATTTAATAGTTCTTGTTATTATCCCTTCCATAGAATAAAGAAGTAATGCAGTGGGAATAGGAAGGCAGGTGCCTAATTAAACAGACATTACAAAACTTCATCTGTCTTCTAACTGTGATAAATACACAAAAATGTTGAAATGCCAGTCACTTTTCTTGGTTTTTAATTTCTTAGTACTTCAAAATGCTTAGGCTTTGTGAGAAATGTTGTTATTTGGAAGGAATGGTATAGATTTGCATGTGTACCTTGTCCTAAAGGATTTGTACTGTGGTTGGTGTAGATGGAGCCTATGCCAAGAACTGGAAGGTACTAGACAAAAAATAGCTGTGTTTGAGTCCTAAACTGGCTGCTGGGATAATAAATAATGGAGAGATGCAACCACAGTATTTGTTCTTCAGTGAATTTAGAAAGTGTTCTCAGTCCATGTGCTTTTTATTTTAAAAACCTAACCTAGTCCTGCCTATGTAAAAATTTCAGATGCTAATTTTAAATTTTGTGGGGGGTTTTGGGTGGTTGGTTTCTTGGTTTGTTTTTTTTTTTAGACCACCCACATGGGGGCACCTGCCAGGTTTTCTGGGGTACTTCCTTTACTGTGCAGGGCTCTGAGGTTTTCTGTAAGTGTATGTGCTGGGTCTCATCCATTCATCATTATTACATCTTAATGTAGGTTTCAGGTTTGCTAAATTATGTTAAATCACTTCCATATTGAAACACATGAATAATTTTAAATGACTGTGTGCTGCAAACAGCAGGATCAGATTATTAGAGTTCTTAATTGTTTCTGTCTTTTTGTCTGAAAGCTTGAAAGCTTTCAGACTTTTGCTGTGAATTATGAACTGGCAAATGATGTATACTGTAGGCCTTGCAGTATTACCACGAATAGCATGTCTGAGACATGGTGCAACTAGAAACTCTTTTTCTGAGGAAAGCACAGTTTAAAGGTATGAATTTCTCGCTAAAACAGTTCAATATAAATCACGCGTAATGGAGCTGTAGTCAGTATAGTTTGCAGATCATCCAAGAGAAGAATGTATTACTAAAAATGTGTGGATGGCAGGAGTCTCATTTGTTAAAAACTGTTTTCTAGGCATGCAAGGTGTATCCCTGTGTCAGAAATATCAAAAGATAACAATAACATAAACAACAAAAAAAAAGAACCAAACAAAAAAAAAGAGAGAAGGGGAGGAAAGCATAAAAACTAGCCAAGAGTCTGAAGTCTGAGGGTAATCACATCTAAATTGTAAGTTTCGAGTTCAGTTTCTACCTGATTAGGCAAGGCATGTGCGTAGACTGCCGAACATGTAAAACATGCGGTAGAGAAAGGAGATTGATAGCTCTACAGAGTACCACTTTGATGGAGAAAATATTCAAAGTGCATGTGGCAGTAGTGACAGGTCTAGTATAGAGACTGAAAAAAAGGAGAGAGTTTTGATAGCAGGAAAACAAAAGGAGTCAGAAAGCTGTACCTTAGTTCCTGGTTTACCCTTGGCCCATCTGTGCTTCCTCTGGGCAGCTCATTGAAAGGCTGGATCACTACTAATGCCTAAATGAGTTGGGTTTGGGGAGCGTTGGAGAGGAAGGGGACAAGTCTTGGGGATGCTATGGTGAAGCAGATGGGTTGTGGGAGAATGAGAGAGGAGGAAAGAGAGTAATTGAAGGATGTAAGCTTCGGTGAACAGGAATAGCCATATCAGCAGTGACAGAAGGAGGAAATGAGCTGAGGATATGGGAGAAAAGTCAGCTGATCTTGGTGATACCACTGGATATGTTTATGTTTGGAATGTGATGCTTCTAGATCTGTTGGCAAATTGCTGTATTTCAGACTCAAATCATTACAGTTGGCTTGATGGCTTCTTCTTTTCCTGATATTAAATTTGTCATGCTGTGTTCTAGACACCTTGGTGCTCCTCTAGGAACTATGTAGATGTATGTTCAGAAGAAGTAACTCCCAGGAAATTAACTTTGCCATTTCTTAGCTTCTACATTTCTATCCAAGTAATTTGAAAACTCAGTTTTTAACCTGTATGTGTGTATGTGCGCACTTGGACCTCTGAGGTCCTTTGGGAATTTTCCCGTGGTAGTATAGTTTGTTTCACACGTTGAACCCAGGCTTCTGTGTGCAGAGCTGCCCATGAGTTACACCGTGTGCCTGACCCAGTGAGCTCAGTCCTGCTGTATGACTTCACAGAATTCACTTCATAACTGAACTACAGGGCCACCAAGGTGATCAGAGGGATGGAGCACCTCTGCTGTGAGGAAAGGCTGAGAGAATTGGGATTGTTCAGCCTGCAGAAGAGAAGGCTTTGAGGTGACCTAATTGCAGCCTTCCAATACCTGAAGAGAGCCTACAGGAAGGATGGAGGGACTCTTTTTACAAGGACATGTAGTGACAGGACATGGGGGAATGGCTTCAAATTCAAAAAGGGCAGGTTTAGGTTGGATATTAGGAAAAAATCCTTTACTATGAGGGTGGTGAGGCACTGGCACAGGTTGCCCAGAGAAGTTGCAGATGCCCCATCCCTAACAGTGTTCAAGGCCAGGTTGGATGGGGCTCTGAGTAACCCAGTTTAGTGAAAGGTGTCCCTGCCTATGGCAGGGTTTTGGAACTAGATGACTTTAAGATCTCTTCCAACCCAGGTCCCCAGGTCATTCTGTGAAAAAAGGGACTATGTAAAGAAAACAGCCTTTGGAAAAGGCTTTTTTCTTTATTTCTTTTTTTTTTTCCTTTTGATGTTAATAAACCCGACAGTGATTTGAGATCCTATCGCTTTGAAATTATGCATTGCTCTTTTCCAAATTGCTTTCTATCATCCCTACCCTACATTTTGTTTTGTCATAGTGTCAAGAACTGTAGAGCTCTAGTTTCATAGTTAAGAAGCTAGCTTAATTAGTTATTTTTGTAGGGTTTTTTTCTTAATAAGAGACGAGAAGTAAGTTAGAGATGTGAAAAATCACCCTTTTAATGGAAGGGGATCTAGTTCGGCACAAGGGGGCAGTCATGTTATATATGAAACTTTCCCTGCTTGGGAGTTACTCAACCACGGGTTAATAGGCAATTGGGGGACAAAATTAACATTGTAGGGTGGCATGAGTGCAGTCTTACATTTCAACATGTTTTTCTGATGCTCCAAGCAGAGTGTTTGCCAGAATTTTAGGAACTATTTACTTGTAATCCTTATTTTGAAGGGTAAAAATAATCTGAGTGTGTATGACAAACTGTTTCAGTCTTAAAGATTAAAAATACATATATATGTATCTGTATGATAGTGTAAGTGTTAGATGAGATGACTGCAGTACTTTCCACACTTGTCACCTACAGACATCTCACTCCACTGTTAATATCACCTCAGGACTGTGGAATTAGAGGAAATCTAAACATAATATATCTCTAAAACTCTGAATACAAAGGATTTTAGTTGAAAAGTGTACTTGGTTTCAAAGTTGTTGATCTCTGAGAGGGATTGAGTAGGAGATCTCTCCAAATTTGTTTTGGACATGAGCTAGGATAGTGCTCAGGGAGCCTTATTTCCTTCCTTCTCATCCCTGCTCCTTGCATTCTTAAAGGCCAGCTGGGTGATGTTCAATGCAATCAGTGAAGATTCAGTACAATTACCGTGATCAGGGCTTGTTGGGAAGCATTAAAACTTAAAGTTGGCCAGATAAGCAATAGTGTTTTACCTCAGCCATTCTGCATTGTGTTTGAATGATCCAACTGTTCCCAGCATGAAAGTATAAATGCTTGATTTTGCCTTGCAGGTGAAATTGCCCGAGCACAGAGTTCCAGAACTATTGTAAAGTGATTTTATTCCTAATCTGTCACGACACATCATGAACAAGTCTTGCAGCACAGGTCTTGCGCACAGTTTTGCACACAATTTGCAAACATAGGTCCGTGGTGAGAATAGGTCTCAGAAGAGAATGCAGCGTGGAAAAGAAGTTAACAATTTAACATGTTATCTAACTTTAAGTTTGGAATCTGTTTCCAGTTAAGAGAGATCCCATATTTAAAGGCTGATAGACCTTTAGTATTCTGCTGCTGAACAAGGTTACCTATAGCATTTTGTCACTTTAGCCTGTCAGAATCTCCCTGGTTTCTGGAATAACTGAGAGAAAAAGGAAAAACCCTTGAAAGATGAGACAAAGTGTTATAAATAGTGCTGGAACCACTGACTCCTCAACTGGATATAAACAGGGTGTAAGTGACTCAGAGGGGTGATAATCCTAAAATTTATGTTTGCCATCTCCTAGCGTGTCTCACTTGAGGTCATTATTGTAGAAAGAGGGCTTTTCCTTGCAAAATTATGATACTTGGGATGTTGGATTTTTTTTAGTGTTTCCTTATGACTGAAAACTATTTGCTAGATATATTTTGGGAGGCTGAGTAGTAGTTTCATCAGATATGGCATACTTTGCTGTCATGCAAAAATAAAAGATTCATATATGATTTGTCCTTCATGAGTTCCCTTATTTTAACCTCCTTAGCCAGGTTGGATCAACAAGAAGAAATTGGGCAGATGTGCATACACTGCTGCATAGGATTATGTGATCTTGTTGTCTCCATGTCACTCATCCCCAGATGGTTTTGAACTTGTTGCCTTGTCTCACCTTAATTTCATAGGAGTTAAGTCTAAATGATACTCGGTTTCATTAATTAAACAGTTGTGTAGAAGAGGAGGAAGAGGGAAAACTCTCAAGTGATTCCTCCTCTGAAGTGAAAGTCTTACAAGCCACAAAGGGACCTAAACAACCAGGTTCTGTGCATAAAACTATTTCTTCTGTTAGAGAGAGGATGAGATGTTATCGAAGTTGAGAGCTGGAAAATGCCTGTAACTTAACGAAGTGAAGCCCTACATAAATATAGGTACAGGTATACACCACATAAACAATGAAATTGTGAGGGAAGGCAGCTGTGACAGGCTGTTTTCTCAACCATGTTGGCACTTCTTGTAGTAAGCCAGTATCTTTACAGCTATTAAATGACTGACACCAGGAGACAGCCCCTGTCCTCCTGATAATTCTTCTGTTCTTGACAGGTAGGTTCAGATTGATTTCATACAACAATTTGATGGATGTTTCAATTCAGGGAATGAGTATTTCACTCTCACTCAAAGCCAAACTAGTGAGATTACACTAACCTTGAACTAGGCATTTCCACTTCCAGCATCTGTCTGCTTCCAGTGTGAAATTGTGTGTATTGTACTCCAGGTTATTGAGGGGAAAAGTATATATATCAGCTTTGTTTGGGACAGATGGGGATAAAGATGCTGCAGCAGTTTTTTGACAATGTAAAGCTTAGAGTATCAGTCAAAGTAATTAATTTTTCTGACAGCAGTCAGTATGTTTTACTTATCTCCATTAAAGGACAGAACAAGTGAGGTGTACACGAAGCTTGAACCATTTTTTTTTCTTGAAATTCCACCTTATAACAATTTTGTAGGAGTCTATCATTGACTCTTCTCCAGTACTTGTCCCTCCAAGCTGTTGCATCTGAGCTCTATTTTTGATGCATTCATGAGAGGGAAAGTGCTGCTGCCTTATGGGCAGGGAAGTAAGCTGCAGAGTGTGCTAATTAGTCTTGGTTTTTTAAAAGTAGGTGAATATGTTCTTAGGAGCCTTCCTATAAGATTCTTAAACTACATTTTTTTATCAAATGGAAATAGTTAAAGGTTTTTTCATTCGCTTGTCATGGGACTTGGCAAATCCATGGATAAATCTGTGGCTGGATTCTTTTGTGCCTTTGTCCCTTTTCACCAGAAAAACAAAGTATATAATTTTATAATCTGTCTTGTAGATGTAAATGAGTTTTAAAAATACCTTATTCTCTTGTAAATCTTTGCTATAGGATGAAAGTTGTCAATGTCTGAAGGATGAAATTCAAAGTGGTAGCATGTATATTTTCAGAAGTTCAGTTTTAACTTTGGGCAGAGGCTCATTTATAATCCCCATTGGACAATGCATTTGTTCTCTTCGACAGTTGAATAAGGGGAAAAGACATGTTGAAAAATGTGTTCCTGTCCTCTTTTTCTGTGTGCTTTTCTCTACATCTGTGCTTAGCAGAATCCCTCAGGGTATGCTGGATTGTATTTACCAGGAAGAAAGAATACCTGATTAGACTAGCATTACTCCTCCTGATTACAGTGTCATCAATTAACTTATATGACTCAAAAGTGAAGTTTGCCAGTCATTTTAAAGCTCTGGATAATGAAACTCAGGAAGTTTGTTCCTACGGCAAATTTCTTCAACCTTTGTTTAAAATGGTATAAAATAACTTCCTTTAATTGGGGAAATATACTGTTGGCAAAAGGCAAGGGCAAACTATAACTCTTTAAACATTAGAAAACATGAGTCCATCATATCTGACAAGTTTGAACTGGTTTCTCCGTACATCCAATAGTAGACAAATGGCATCAGTGTAATAATTAAAGCTTAATCCATGTAGTCATAAGCTATTATAAGTAATTGAAACTATTGTAGCCTATGAGTTTTGCTTTTCTTATCTTTCATATTGGGTTTTTTTTCCCCCTCCTTAAAGGAGGGGAAATGCCTCAGTGCTTTTGAAGGGCTGGTAGGACAGCTTGACAGTTATGTAAGCAGCTGTCTGCAGAAATTCATTAAATGTCTGATTGTGCATAGCCATGTCTGACCCTTGGTGTGCTCATGCTGAGCTTTTCCCCCGCCAGCTACCTTCTCCTCTCTGGCTGATATTGTGGATATTCATTTACAGGGGTGCAGACTTCACTGGTCCTCGTCACAGGAAAGTATGCCACGATCCCTTTAACTTTGTAGGCAGGGGCTCACATTTTTCTGTGAAATGCAAAAGGAATTTGGTCTCTAAATGGCGTGGCTTCACAGAAGAATGATTATGGTCCCATACACATATTTGCTTCTTGCTCCTTTTCTGTTTGAGACTCTTCCATTTTCTTAAGGGATGTTCTAAGAGATCCAGAAAGTGAGGGCTTTTTAATGTCCAACTTCACCTGATTCTGTGTTTGAAAGCATTGGTGTTCATCTATCTACTACATACCCCACTATGTCAATGAGGGAATTATGAGCAATTCCAACATAAAGGAAAGCCGTAGATCTTTTAGCATTGCAAGGGATGTTCAACAACTCATATATTTGGAGTTGGTGACTTCACATCTTGTGTTTATTCTATTCTTTGTTATATGCCTTTATCCATTTCCTGTATTCAGATTTATTTTTCAACACAGTTCCATTTAGTTTTCATCTTTAAATGAGATTTTATCAAAATTTCTTAAACAGATCTCACAACTGATATGTTTCTTTACTCTACCTATGTGATGATGCCATTTATAGCCAAGAGATTCTTAAGAGCAGTGTGGGGTTCCTTCTGGCTTCCGTTAAGATTGCTAGCAGTTTGTTTGCATGGTTTGTTTTGGGTTTCTTTATCCAAAAAACCCCCAAACTTGATTGTAGCTGAGAGGCTACAGGGCTAAATCATGCCAAGACTGGAGCTACTAGACTCAGCAGGGTTAATAACCTAAAGATCTGCTACAACTGAAAGTTTTGGGAAACATTTCCTGAGACAAGGTGTGGTGGATCCAAAAGGGTTATTCTAAGGTTGCAGAAAGCTGCCTGGCTGTGCTTTCTGCTTCTTCTGCCCTCATAGCTGCACTGATAATTCTGTTTATTGCTTCAACTGAATATTGTACCGTGCATTTTATTAGGTAGTAATTCTGGTCTTGACCATCCCGTGCTTCCCACAAAACAGCAGAGACTCTCTGCTGAGTTGTCAATTAAGCCAAAGGAAGAATACACCACTTTTGTGAGTAGCTGTCTTCCGAACATGTAGCCCCCAATTTAAGTAATTGGTTAAGCATGCACCCTGAGTGCTTTCTGAGTGTTAATAGCTTCAGTGGAGGTAACATTTTGTTTAACATACAGCATGTGCCTGCATGTGTTGCTGAATCAGATCCAGCTGAAGCCCTGTAAATGATCAGGGATTAGAACTGAGATTCTCCAATTCTCTTGTTTGGACTGTGTCTGCCAACTATGAGCCAGGTTGAGTAATCATAGCATTGCCAGCCTCGAAAAGGTCATAAATTGTGAGTTAGGCCCTGCTGAATCACAAGACTTAAGGAAGTATCAGCATCTCTTTTTAACCATTTGTTTTCTTAGCCCTTTGGCTACACATAGTTTTAAGCCCTTCCATAAAGCTAGAAGTACACTTAAAAATTTGAAGGTGTTCCCATAAATCCTTGAAACTTCAATCCTTCGATTTTTTCTTGAGTTCTTTCTTTTGACCTGTATATGATCTTTCTCTTACACACATACATACACACAGCCCATGTCTTTGTTCAGTTTTGTCACACAGAGATAGGACACCAGATCTGTTGATGGCTTTGGAGAGGGAGGAGAATTCTGGTGTTCTGGAGTACTCACAATTTATGCAGGAAACTTTTATTATTTGACCTGTTAAAACAACTTTTACTAAAATTTTGTGTCTGCTTTGGCTGGTACATATCTAGAATTTTAAATCTATAATGTCTGTGAGCTTATGTCAACAAATATGTCGGGAATCAACAGTGGTTGCTATATTACCTCAGAAATTCAGGCAAAAGGCTTTGATTTTTGCAGCGGTGAAGTAGGAAGTATGCAGCAGAAGTCAAGGGAAAAACCATCACCTTGGCTCTTTGAGCTGGGGTAAACAGGAGGACATTGGAGCCTGGAGTCAAGCAGAGCCCTCAGCCTGGTCTGTGTCCGGTGAGGACGCTTTACCCTGACGATGTGGAAGGCTGCGGGTGTGTGTATGGATAAATGTGCGTGTATGTTAATTTACAAACTCATTAATTCAATCGAGCGCTTCCCTTCTTCTACAGCATTTATTCCTCTCTGCTTTTAAGCTGATTTGTGCTCCTTAATTACTCTTGTACTTTTGGCAGCTGAGGTGCCTTTTGTGCAGGGAAACCTGATTCTGTTTTCTATCTAATCTATGACTTGGTTTGCATTTTGTAAATATTATGAAGAGATTTTCTGCAGACCGCTTGTGACCTCCTCCCTCCAGCATTTTATATCTTTGAAATTTTCTGCCAACATCTATTTTATTTAATTTTAAAAAAATGTGTCCGGTAGGTTTGTCCTTCCTTTCTACTTGGCTGCAACAGGAGATATCTATTTGGTACTGCTGTCATAAATTGTGATTCATTTATTGGTAATTTCTACTTAAAACCTCTGCGACTTGCGTGCATGCTCAGAAACACACTCATTTCTCACTGGGAGGTATAAAATACATTTCTGAAAGCCAGAGGAAAAGTGTTTGTGGACTCGACCCAAAGGTAGGCAGCGGGTAGCTCATTTCCCGCCCAAATCCCGAGGTTTGCTCTGCATTCCAGTGCTGTGCCGTGTGTTTGTCGTCCGCGCGCAGACACATGTTCAGTCTAGCAGCTCCTCTTTCAGCCAGTGTTTGAGCAGCGGTTAAAAGAAGAGGCACTCATGTGGAAAATCCTGGCAGCAGGCACCCAGGATTGTGTTACAGCAGCTGTCCTCAATGGGAAGGCATTGATGTTTACAGTGTGTGTTTTTCCATGGAATTTTGTTTGTCTGCCGTATATATACAACACAGGCTATTCTTCTCTGTGATGTGTTTTTCAGCGCTTTATACACAAAGTCTTTTCTGTGGTAATATTTATATATTAAAGGGGATTGCAGATGTAAGGCAGACATGGGCTTGAAAACATTCACAATTAAAATGTCTGATATGTGGTTACTTAGATTAATCAGCATCTTTGAAACAGACAGAAAAAGGGGGGCAGTAAAAAGCCTTACTGCTCTGAAACATGCAATCTTCCTTCAGCATAATGTTGGAAAATCTTGGTAAGAATAGCAAATGCTTTTTTAAAGAACCTATTTGTCAGCAAATTAATTAGTAAACTCTTTTTAATCGATAAGAGATTTTTTGGGGCTTTTTTTGCATAGAGCCTCAAGGTGGTGGTGTAATCTGAATTGCAAATGGTTTAACTGACAGTAACAATGTTGGATGTCTTGATACAGGATGAACAACCCTCTTTGCAATCTTTTTTCGAAAATATAAACGTAATATGGTATCACTTTTTAATAGATATTTTTAGTGGAGTTGTCATTTCAGTACTTAGGCCATAACTGGCACAAGTATAAGATGGTGTCACTCCTGCCTCTGTCATATTTCCATTTATTTTTAGGGGAGGAAATATTTTCTGGACCTTTTTCATTTACTGAGGTCATGGAATCATTCAAGTTGGCAAAGATCTCCAAGATCATTGAGTCCAACCTTAGACCAATTACCGCCATGCCAACTAAACCAACCATAGCACTAAGTGCCGTGTTGTCATTTCTTGAACACTTCCAGGAATAGTGACTCCACACTTCCCTGGGCAGCCCATTCCAATACTTAACCTTGCTTTCAGTGAAGAATTTCTTCCTGATGTCCAACCTGAACCTCCCCTGGCACAGCTTGAGGCCATGTCCTCTCTCCCAGTCACCTGGTACCTGGGAGAAGAGGCCACCCCCCACCTGGTTACAGCCTCATTTCAGGCAGAGAGCGGTAAGTAGAGAGTGATAAGGTCTCCTCTGATCCTCCCTTTCTCCAGGCTAAGCATCCCTGCTCCCTCAGCTGCTCCTCATAGGACGTTTTCTAGACCCTTCCCTGCCTCCGTTGCCCTTCTCTGGACATGCTCCAGCCCCTCAATGTCTTTCTTGTAGTGAGGGGCCCAGAACTGGATACAGCACTAGAGATGTGGCCTCATAGTGCTGAGTGCAGGGGGACAATCCCTGTCCTGGTCCTGCTGGCCAGACTCTTGCTGATCCAGGCCAGGTGCCATTGGCCTTCTTGGCCATGTGGGCACACTCTGGCTCATGTTCAACTGCTGCCACCAGTACCCCCAGGTTCTTTTCCGCTGGGCAGCTTCCCAGCCACTCTGCCCCAGCTTATGGAGCTGCCTGGGGTTGTTGTGACTGAATCACCCAGCACTTTGCCTTGTTCAACCTCACAGCATTGGCCTCAGCCCACTGATCCGGCCTGTTCCGATCCCTCTGCAGAGCCTTCGTGCCCTTCAGCAGACCAACACTCCAGCCAGCCTGGTGTGTCTGCAAAGTGACTGAGAGAGCCCTCAATCCCCTTATCCAGATCATCAGTAAAGAGATTAAACAGGACTGGGCCCAGCACTGAGCCCTGGGAAACACCACTGGTGACCAGTCACCAGCTGGATGGAACTCCCATTTCCCACCATGCTCTGGGCCCGGCCACCCAGCCAGGCTTTAACTCAGCAAAGAGTGCACCTGTCCGAGCCATGGGCTCCCAGCTTCTCCAGGAGAATGCCATGGGAGATGTACCAAAGGCTTTGCTGAAGTCCAGGTGGACAAGATCCACAGTGGGCCTTGCATTATTTTCCAAAGGCATAGTTCAGCAAAAGGCTTTGATGTGCTTGCTCTGAGTTAGACAGCTGTTGCCTTGCATAGGATTTAAGCACTAGCTTAATTGGGAGTTAGAATAGCAAATGATTTGTAGCTTTTCAATGAGAAAACACTATCTTTTTTCCCTGGGCTCACGCTCATAACAAGTTGGATATGAATTAAGTCTAAAGCCATTTCCACATCTGTTTGACACCCTTGGATCATTCCAAGACCTGTCTGTCCTAACAGCATCATTGTGCAATACAGTGAGGTGCGCAAAAGGAAGAGAGCACCTCAAGACAATCAGGCCCTAATCTTTTTAGATACTTCATGAATAAAAAGGACCAGCATAATGCCTGTATGACATGGAATGGGCATCACAAACGCCGTATCTTCTATCTGAATATGTTTCTCTAAGCTCAAGAAACATCAGCCTCTGGGTTGGATCACTTGCTGTGTTGCTGTTGTGATAGGACGTAGATAGAAATCTGAAGTCAAGTACTCTGGTTGCTTTTTGGCAATAGATGCTCTGAAAAAATTGCACAGCAGTATTTTAAGTAGCATTTGGATACCCATGTTCAGTACTAGATGTACAATTGTTCTAGGTTTACAGAAAGAAATAGTGTCTTTGTGTACAGGTCAGTCAGCCTCCACAGTCTTCCCAGAGACAAAATCACACCCAGAGGCTTGCAGTCTGGCATAATTAATGAACATCATAAAAAGATCCCACGCAAATGAAACACAGGTTTTGTGACATACTCTGCTTTGGCTCTTTATACGAAGTCACTATTCAGTACTGGGACTTTAGTCCAGATGCTGAGGTTGTGCATGCGAACAAATCACTGCGTTACACAGTGCGATGGTCTCTACCTGTACTGCAAGAAGCTTGAGGTTTCAATCATTTCCTAGCTTTCTGCTGTAAAAAAACCAAAAAGGCCCCAAATTTTAGTTGAACAAAAACTGTATTTTCAAGTAAAAGACCGTGCAAGTGTAGCCATGTCAAACCTTCACATCTATTCCAAGCTGTTATCAAAGACATATTCAGCAGGAGGCTCTTGCTGCACTGTGGCTGTAACAAAGCCCAAAAAAGTGGAAGGTGTACAAGGCTGCAGTTCAGACAATCTTCCTTAGGCATAGAAAAATAATTTATTTTTACTAGTACCTCACACAGTCAAGCAGTCATAGCTAGTTTCAGCCAAGTCTTCCTTCTCTTTGATCTCTGTGCTGCCTGCTATTATAAGATACTGAATTATCACCACCTCCCTCAGGCTGTCTCAGAAGTTTACAGATGCAACCTTTCAAATCAGTTTATGTTCAGCTGGTTTCCCCTTACTCCCTAACATGGCAATCCAGCCAATGCAGAGTTCACAAAAGAGAAAAACAGTAGTGCAAAACACTTAATATGTAATCATCCATTTATTTTTAAAATCTTTCCCAAAGTAATATTGTTTACGCTTTAGTATTGAGCTATGATGAAGGCAAAGTCCCTTTGCAACTTGCGTTTATGGTAGGGCATTTATGTATAGGTGCTGCTAACAGTGGTGATAGTTTCTAAAGAATTCAAGGTAATTAATTTGTGTGTTTATATTTTTGTGTGCTTGTGCAGCTGTAACCTGTGCCATCAGCATTGGCTAAAGCACTAGCTCAGCACTAGGAACATCATGTGGAAAATCAGACCTATGTGGAATTGCATGTTGACATTTTCACTAAATTGCTTCCTTTTTTTTTTTCCACTAGAATTATTAAAGATGTAACCACAGAGCCTCTTTTACAAAGTACAGATCCATACTGCTGTCACTTTTCATTGCATTTCTCATATGTGTTGTGGCCTTGAAAGCAATTTGACTATAAATAATGCAACTCCAGTTAGGGAGTTTGGTTAAAAAAAAAAAAAAATAAGAATCTGTTAATTTTATTTTCAGAAAGAAAAGTTGCTGCCTTTTCCATTCCTTACTCTGGGATTTGAAACAAACTAAAGTAATAGCTTGAAAACTATTTAATTTCCCAAATGTGTCTTTCATTACCAGGGACACTTCTAAATTCTGTTGCTAAACCTTCTAATCTTTAAGGTTTTGTGAGTGTAGGCAACTGTGAGGGAAGCTGCGTAATTCAGTAGTGAAGTCACGCCTGATTCATTGACCATTATTTATTATACAATAATTTCTGTAGTTCCTAAAGATGATAATCCTAGCAATAAGCATTGATAGGAAGTCAGCAATCTTGGACCAGGAATGAGATGATCAGCATTACATGCTAGAGTAAAATCTGGTAGAAGACATTCCATTGAGAAATACTGTATTTAACACAGACTGCCTTTTAAAAAAACATAGGCTTAGAGAGCTTTTAAAGCTTTTTTTTACCAATTCATTCTAAAGAAATGTGTAAAATAATTATAATTAATTTTTGTTTCTTCACCGTTGCTGGATATGTTTTCTGACAGTATTTTCTTTATTTCTTCCTGCTCTCCTCAGCTTTTTAAATTGTGGTTCATTAATGTAATTTAACTAAAATGTGCTTAGGAAATTCCAAGTGCATGGTGAAGGTGCCTGATACAGGCTTCCCACACTCAGCTTTTCTGTATCTCAGTAGCGTAACCTGTGTATTCCTGTCCTTCAACTCTTCTGAGCTGGCAATCTGTGGCTCCAAGTAGTGACAACCTGTATTGTATCCTCGAGAAGATGACAAATGGCAGCTGGACACTGGTTTGGGAACAACTGCATTTATTTTCATTTGAAACATAATCTGTGCCTCCTCCCCCTCTGCTTTCCCCACCGTGTTTTGAATAGAGCTCTCAGGGAAGGGAAGGAGAAAAGAAAAGTTTGGCTGACACTTGTTTGCCTTGGGTTTAGTTCAGCAGCATCTGTGGCCTCAGCAGAGCGGGCAGCCCTGGGAGTTGGTAGCTTGGTGCTGCGGAGCAGTGAGGTGTATTTTGTGTGCTGCAGCGCAGGCAACATTTAAATCCATATTCACTGGTAGCATTCCTTTGTTGTGAGAGAGGAGGTGGGCAGTTCCTGGCTTCATGGAAGTCAGTGGGGGTTTTGCCAGAAATTTGAGCAGGCGTTAGATTTTATCCAGAGTTTTCAGCGTTGTTTTGTTTCCAGGATTTGTCCCGAGCTGTAACCTTATGGGCTGGCAGTGCCTTTAGTTGCTGCTTTGCTCAGTGTGCAATGGCACAGTCAGAACCTGGTGCTCGAGTGGAAATGCTGCTAATCTAAAAAGGATCTGTGCACTTGGGATGATATTTTTTAAACTGACCCAAAGGCAGTGCACTGTGAATTACTACAGTACCGTGATGGAATTGAAATTGAACGTGCCAGAAAACAACCCAGCAGCTGTCACTAGATAATGAATGGTGCTGCAGGAAGGGGGGGCTGATTAGTGGGGTAGAAGTGCAGGTACACATGATAGATGTTGTTCTTAGAAGCCAGCCTGTAGAAAGCTGGATATAAAGATACAGACCAAAAAAAAAAGCTTCATATACTCTCCTTAGGGACATGAGAAACATATGACACATCCAGTTTTCTGAGTCAGGACTTGGCATGGTGTAATTCCACGCAAGGCAGGCACATGCTTTGGGGTGCATAGAAGCCTCAGAACAGGGCAGTTCAAAGATACGTCTCTATTCAACAGAGCATCAATAAAGTAAGCACTTCATGCTAAATTGGGAACATATATGATCTAAGTAGAGATTTTATTCTTAGTAAGTCTTCCAGTACCAGTTTGCCACAACTCATTTAAAATTTACAGCAGTTGCAGTTTCATTAAATGGTATTCTAAGCTAACAATAGTTTTAAATTTGTATGAAAAAAAAAAAGAAAAAGTTTCTTGATAGGAGATATTTGGTTAATTATACACGCCAGCTAAACACAAAGTTACATGAAAAGTTTGCAATGAGATACTGACCATGCACAGAGTTTTCATTCCAGTTGCTAAGCAGTGCAGAGCTTTCTAGCACTTGGGAATGAAGATGTAAAATTAAACTTGAATTGAAGAAATTTAATATAACTGTTCATTTGAAATGTGCAAAAAAAAAGGTCATGATGAAAAAGAACTTGGTTTAAGCTTTTAGTTAAAATCTGAATTTATCAAATATTAAGTAAGCTTTTAAACAAATTTGATTGAAATTTTCCTTAAAAACTATAGAATGAAAGTCTCAGGATAGGAGATTGTGAATGATGCCCTTGGTTAATTTTAGAGAGAGTACCCATTTTTACAATCCCGTTATGTTCCACTACTGAAAAACTATTGTAGAGGTTATCAAAGTACATTAAACCCTGAGAAAGAGCTGACAGCAAAGCCAAAAACTGCCCTGGACTACATTACTGTGCACTTTGATGAACAAAGATGTTTATAATTTGTTTTGTAGTAGAATTGTATATTGTGGCCTCAGGCAGAGAACTGCACCTGAAGTGTTTTACTGCTTCTCTCTCCTGCCTCTGACTATGAAAGAATTGTTGAGTCACCTGTGCCTGCTCCAGTGCTTGAACTTTTTCATCATCTGCAGGAGCTTTTCAAAACAGCATCTTCAAGTAGGAATGGATTTTATTTTGAAAATCTTACTTCCATGAAAAGATTTTCTCTGTGGCACCTTCACATACTTTTTGCGAGTATTTACCATCATCATTCTTTCTGGGTTAATTTCTGAATTGGTATGTATGTTTTTTAGGGTATACAGGTGTACGTTTGAGGTTAAGCCCATTACAAATCATATCCTTACTGAGAAAACAACTTATGCATCTCTTTAAATCTAATAAAAGTTAACAGGATTGTTGACATGCTTAGAATTAAGCAAATTCTTGAATATTTTTCTGAACTGAGACTACTGCTTTGACCTAGTATTTTAGTCAGTTCTGCAGGCAGAATGGAATAAACAATTTGCTGCTGTATATGTCCCATAACCCTGATGATCTCTTCTCCATGATGGAGACAGTGTGATATACAGTGTGTACTTGGTTTAGTGGGGATTAAGAATGCTTTTATTGCAAAAGAGAAACCAGGTTTGTTGGCTTTTGTCTTTTTTGTTGTTGTTTTGAAAAGATAAAAATTCAAATTTAATTCAAATGCTGTCCTAAAATCAACCAAAACTCATCTGTGATGCTTACAAAATAATTAACTTCTGCAAGTTATTCTGAACTAGAGCACTGCTAGTTCACTGACTGAGCAGTTCAGAACTGGTGCACTGACCGTTGAATTGAAGACAAGCAAATCAAAGCCGCTTTTCCTGTCACACATACTTGTGTTAATCCTACTACAAGAGACCAAGCAGAGACACAGTAGGTGTTAAGAATTGCTGAAAAGTTCAAAGTGTGCGTTCCTGGTAGGATGCGGCGACTCCAGGGTGCACTGGCTTTCAAAGGGTGACGTGGCAGCCTCGCAGAAAGGCTCTGCTCCTTTCGGACTGTTTTAAAGGTACTCCTATATTTGGTACGAAGAAGGCTGTGGAAGGCTGAAAGGGAATGACTAATAGCCAGTGTGGCTATTGTGGCTCCTGAATAGTTTAGCATATTCCACTGCAATCACTTTATGGACAATGTACATGTAACAGAAATCAAGGAAGGAAGAAAACCATTTAGATCATATTGGCTTATACTCTTGCCAGTGCAGGATTGCGTCCTACTGTATTGTCCTCTGGTGTTAGACTGTCCATTTTTATCTGACTCAAGTGATAATGCTTTCCCTAAGAGACTGTTTCACAGTCTAGCATATTTTACTGTTAGGAAATTTTCTGAAGCTCTGTAAACTAAATTTAACTTTGTTTAAATTGAAACCATCACTGCAAGATAAATCTCTAGGAACTTAAGCTAAGTAATTCCTACTGCTGTCCTTGGCAGTTTACACAATTCAGGTACCTGTAAGTCTTATAATTATGCTATTAAAGAAACAGTGTTACTGCATACATTTTTTTCATAAAACCCCCCAAACCACACAAAAGAAAAAAACCCAACAACAACAACAAAACCCAAACCAAACAAATAAACAAAAAAACCAAACCAAAACAAACCAAAAGAAAAAAGAAAAACCAACTCCCCAAAAAGACCCCCAAACCGATTGAGTGTTCATCAGCCTGGAGTTTTTCCATTGGAACTGTGTAAAAGCTTGTGATGAAATTCAACCCCATGTTTACAACAGCTCCTGGCTCAGCTATGTAGCCTATGCTGTTTATTTATTTTAAAGGTAACGGTGTACACTGAAATACAGAAGACACATGAAGCTGCAGACAGGGATGGTTTGGTTTGTGGTGGTTTTGTTCTTTGGGGTTTTTTTGAAACACACATTAGACTGTTTAGTTTTGTTCCAGATGTTAAAAGGGATTGCAGCCCCTTTACGATAGCCTGGTAACTCCAAAGAGCTGTAAAACTGACTGGCATATTCCCAGTTTTGGGAGATCTGCAGCATCTCTGACCTGAGGCACGGAAGACGTGAAGAAAGAAGGGGTAAAAGAAACATTTGTTGACACTGCTATTAGCTCAGTGGGATTCCAGCAGATGCCCTCAAACCATCACCCGTGCCTCCTTGCTGTATCTAGGACACAGGGATACAAGGACAAAGAGACCCAAGAGCAGTTACCAAACTGTGTTAGGTTCAACCCTCAGCTGCAGGAGAACGCAACATGGGAAGTGATTCTGTGAAGTCTGAACGATCTCTAAAACAGATCCTAAGTAACAGACACTGGAATAGGATTCACAGTGCTTGCATTAGCCTCCATGAATGACTCTTGCTTGTGCAAATTGCATGGGTATATGGTTGACCCTGGCCTGGCTGCTCAGCCTTTGCAGGCACCCTTTTGCACCATGTGGTGTGACTGTGAATAGATAAAGATGTCTGCAGTCATTTTTCATCGCTGCTTTCTAGGAGAACTCCTGTAAAATATTCTTGAAACTGCAGCTCTGCCTTACTTAGGTTGTGATTGGTCATTTTAAAATACACACCTCTGTGCCTTACACAGACCCAGCTTTGTGTTTCCTTGGTAGAAGAAGGAGTTAGGAAGAGATAATTGTGGAGTCCTAAGAGAGAATGAAGGGCTGATAAGAGCCCTGGAGTTGGAAGGCCAGATGTGATAGTGTGTCACTGCTGCCTCTCCTCCAATTACACACTGAAATGGCTCTTCTTAATTAGAAACTTCCTGGCAGCTGTGAATAACCTTTAAGGTTGTAGTGCCTCATTTTTATTACCTTTGTCTCTCTAGTCTGCTATTAACAATGTGTCTCATTACAAAATGAAAAGCTTTGTCTTCCTAAGTTAGACTTATAAAAGGTGTTAGACTCCATATTCTGAAATGTCTTTGGCTGAACCTTTTCCTTTCCTTTTTTTTTTTTTTTTTCCCGCTATGTGTTTATCCAGTACATCTTGTGGAATCATTGTTCTTGATTTAAATAGTTGACTTTACAAGAGCTCATTTATACCCATGTATGCTTTATATACATTATCTTTACATGGAAAAGGGTCAGTTAAGAAAGCTTTTGCAGCTTTCTGAACATTGTAGAATTGCTGGAATGTGCTCCATCTGAGATGCCAGAGCTGATAACGATGCCCTGTTGCTCCTTTGGGAAGATAAAGGTTGAATCAGCATTGCAATTAAACTTGGTGAATGGACTGTAGACCTTGTCTTTTCAAGGTAGCAGTTGTTACAGGAGTCTCTGAAAGCACTGCTGGAGTTAAGCATCTGTAAGTACTTTTATTATAAACCCTTATTTTTATAGCCTTATAGCTTGACCGTAGAAGTTTGCCCTCGGCAAGAATTTGGCACACAGGCTGCTGTCACTATGGGAGTCTAAGTTATATATTTATTATCTTCTTCTTCTTAAATCTAATTAATTTTAATTAGAGATGGGCTTGTGCTGCAGAATTTGGATCCATATCTTAAATTCTCATTTCCCAGGTTGAGAGGATGTCTAGAGTTGACACTTACTTTTGGGCCTGTCTTTTGTTTAAATTCAGCTGGCAGCAGTTAGGCAGTGAGTTATTGTTAGATCCTTTTAATATTTTCTTTCACAGAACAAGCTTTTTTTTGTCAGTGTCCTTTCTTCCATTTAGAATGATGCTTTCAGAAATGCTTGATTTCTTTTTTAGTACTGCATTTTGCAAAAAATCAAATGGCTTCTAACTTTTGTTTTATTTGGAAGAGAACAAAAATTTGGAAGACTGATGTTGCAGCTTTGATTTGACTTCCTGGGAAAACACAAGTCTCTAGAGCTCATATTAATAGCTCTGTAACTCCTGGGTCTGGGTAACAGCTTTTAGCTCTGGCTATCTCTGGAAGTGAGGTCAGGCTTCTCAGGAGGATTACAGAGCTATGATTTGTCTGTGCAGGGAGAAGACACAGAGGGCTAGAGCTCAATTACAGTTGAAACTGGCCATTGCTGTTTCAGATAACAAGAAAGGCTTTTTGAAGTGCATTAATAGCAAGAGGAGGTCTAAAGAAAACATTGGACTGATCCTTGTTGCAGATGGTCACCTGCCTAATAGGGAGGAAGAAAAAGCAGGAGTGTTCAACGTTCATTTTGTCTCAGTTTTTGGTGATACCGATAGGCCTTGGTCTGCCTGATCCCCAGAACTGGAGGACCATGAGTGCTGGCACAGTGGCTTTCCAGTTGCGGGCACTGAAACTGTAAAAGGACCACCTGAATCAGCTGGATGTTCGCAAGTCCATGGGGCCTGTTGGGATTCATCCCCGAGTACAGAAGGATCTCGCTGATCTATGGCAGGATCCCCCTCCATCAGCTACCTGGGAGCCCAGGGAGGTCTCTGCCAGCCAGTGTTATTCCTATTAGCCTGGAGGGTGTGAGGAAAGACCCAGGAACCTGCAGACCTGTTAGACCAATCTCAGTTCCTGGAAAAATCATGGAGAAGATTGTACTGGGTACTGTTAGAAGGTGTTTAAAGAACAAAGCAGTCATTAGGAGCCAGCAGCATGAGTTCATAAAAGCAAGTCCCATTTTACTAATTTGATCTTTTTATGGTAAGGTCACCACCCAGTGGGGAAGGGAAGGTGGTGGATGTAGATTTTCTGCATTTTAGTAAGGTTTTTGGTACTCTCCCTCACAGCATCCTTCTGGACAAGTTGTCCAGCTGTGGGATGAAGGGGTTCGTGGTGTGCTGGATGAGGAGCTGGGTGAAGGGCTCACAGGGTTCCAGTGAGTGGGATTCCAGTCTGGCTGGTGAGCAGTCACCAGTGCTGTCCTCAGGGGTCAGTCCTAGGGCTGCTCAATGTATTTATCAGAGATACAGGTGCAGGAGTTGAATGCACCATTAGCAACTTTGGTGATGACGCCAAACTGGAAGGTGCTGTTGACTCCCTTGAAGGACAGGAAGCCTTGCAAAGGGATCTAGGTAGATTGGAGCGTTTCACAGTGATTGATGGGATGAAATTTCACAAGTCAAATGCCAGGTTTTGCACCTGGGATGGAGCAACACTGGGCAAAAGGATTATCTGGGGAAAGGGTAGCCAGAGAGAAAGTCTGCAGAAAGGGATCAGGAGTGCTCAGTAGCAGTCAGCAGTGTGTGTCTTTGTAGCCAAGAGGGCAAACCCCATCCTAGGGCACATGGAATACAGTGGAAGATAAAAAACCCCTTCAAGTATTAGCTTAGGGACAGAGATACTTGCTGATAATGTGCAGCAAAGAACCACTTGCACTTGGAGCAGCTGACTAGTCATGTAGTGATATCCAATTGCTAGATCCTTTGTTTTGACTTTATAGTTTTGAAAATAGAAAGTGTTTCAGAATATATGAAATTAAACTTTGAGGGTATAAATATATTTTTAAAATATTGGAAATTTGAAAAAAAAAAAAATCAGTGAATCTTCAGTTGCACCATTACTTTTCCTATGTAACTTGTTTAAGCAGAAAATCATCGGCTCAGAAAATGTCTTGTTTTTATCTTAGTACTTTAAGCTACTAGAGGATTCAAACCTCTGTTTAAGTAATGGCAAATAATCTGTATATTGCAGCACTTCACCTACTGCTTCCATTGAGGTTCATTGTATTTGCTCTCCTTGCCCATAATCTGGAGTTCAACAACTGCTCATCAAGGCATTCATTACTCCCTTGTCCTTCTTTCCCTGTGCATTGACAATACTAAGCCTAGATGGTTTAGTATTAGATTTTAATTGCAGTTGGTACCACAGAGGGGTTTCTTTTGCCTACTAAGCCACTCTAGAAGTGCTTTATTCACGGAATATGTCGGTGCTGTTCTTATCCAGGAGGCTGAAAACAGTGGTTTAAATCCTGGCATAAATCAGCTGTGTGCTTATTCACTACCCTCATGCTGACTTCTAATCCTATGCCTTCCCAATTATGCATTCATATGTATTCATTTTATAGAGTTTTCACTCTGTGCACTGTGTCCATCTTTATTCCAGATTACTTTGGAACTGGAGCTAGTTTAGAGAAGTAAATTCTCACTTAGACAATCCTGGTATGAAGTCTGTGTTTGTTCTCTTGTTCCAGCCTTTGTTTCCTGTCAGTATAAATACTGTTATGACTTTGTACAAAACAAAGGCAGACAAAAATTACTAATATTCCATGTATTGAATAGGTTTTACATCTTTAATTACTGTATAATTGCTTAATTGCTGTATAATGGACAGTCTTCCATAAATGTGCAGCCTGTTTTCAGGTCACGGCAGTTGGTTGCTGTGGTTATATGACTGGGATGTTGTACAATAATGTGTTTTGGTGTGGCCAAGCACATTTTAGACAGGAGAAATCTGAAGAAATTAAGAGATTGCTTTCCCACCATGGTTCATGTTAAGAAAAGATTATAAGTGCATACAGAGCCAAGCATCTCCTAAATATTTTGGGCTTGTGTTATTGCTTTTTTTTGCTAAAGGGGGTTAGATTAATTTTGCAGAATTAAGTGATTACTTTGATATGAGTGGTTACTCTCAAAGTCACATTCCAAACCTGTTTACTCATACATAGCACAAGCACAGGGTTTCTTCTGTTGAGGATTCTCTTCAATGTATGCTCAGTCCAATGTGACAAAAAAATGAATCAGATCTCATGTGTATAGGCACAGATCAGCAGAACCAGTAATACTGTGCTTGCAACACACACTTAAAACCATCAGTTGTGAAACGTGTCATTTTTGGGATGCAAAGCAGATAAAAGTAGTTAATATATTATTATTACAGCTCTTGCTTCAACAATACAATCAAGATGGTTGATGACATTTTGTCTGTGCAGTGCTGTACTCATGTCCATAGTTAATATGTATTTTCGTGGACACTGCAAGCAGCTTTCCTGCTGGGGCTGCAAGTCATGTTGTTTCCATGATTTTTGGGTGTCAGTAGCTGAGAGGCATAAAAGAATAACCTCCCATTTGTTCATTGGTTTGAGTTTGTGCATGTCTGCATTGACCCACCACGTGTGTTTGAGTGGTGTCTAGCAGAGGTTACAGAAGAGAACAAGAATCCCTTAAACACTGCTCAATGGGCAAGTGGTGTTGGTTGGCAAAAGAGCGAAAAAAGTTTATCAATAGTTGCATTGGCTCCTGAGTTACAGGGATGTGTTCTGTCAATTCTCCATTTCAGGTGCTCTGCTTCAGGTTACTAAGTACCTGGTTTCACCTGGTGGTGAAGTCAGAGCTTCTGCCTAGTGGCTTTTCTGGTGTACTGCTACTGTTTTGCACACAGATCATGATGTAACAGGCATAGTTCTCTCGGAATCAGTAGCTGAGTAAATTTAGGTAACGGTCTGGATCGCTAGCTTTCCTGTCAAACCAGCACCTTCTCCTGCATTGTGCACTCTCATAGGGCTGTAGTGGATTTCCCATTTTATGTCTAAATATAGAATTTAAAAAATAAATAACGTTGTCACATACAGAAAAACAAGTAACTAAAAGAAGAAACAACTAACTTAGAAAAAGTGCAAGCTTGAGTCGATATTTCACACGGTGCATGGAGTAATTGGACTATTCTTGGAGAAGAGATAACGCAAGAGAAAATAGTTCCGGTACTCAGCAAAAAGAGTCATCCTTATGACAAATTAAATGAAGAGCTTTGCCCAGGTTTAGTAACAATTGCTAGTTTTGACATGTTCACAATATCACCATGCTGCATGAAGTGCCTATGTATCTGAACTTGATAGGTTTCTATAGTAGTGACAGTTGAGTCAAACTGTATAAACTATATACTGCAAACAATGTCCATGTGATCAAAGATGGCTGGTCTTGAATAATGTAAAATGGGTTAATGTTAAAAGTTGTTTCATGTTACTGTTCTTGTCACTTTTTTTTTTTAACAGAATACATGTTGCGCTTTTATATACTCCTCAGTACCCCTGACTATAATAACATGTATTTTTGTCTCTAGTTTCAAAATGCTATGTCAAGTGCATTTGGACTTGGATATTGTATACATATTTCTTAGTTGAGTTCAGTCTTCCTGTGCATGAAGAACTAACATTTTTGCATTTGTAGAGACAGTCCAAAAGCCTAAAACTGTACGTAGAGCTAGCTAAAAAAGAAGCACATGGAGCTGTGGTGCACAAAGTAGTGCAAAACATAAAAATCACTCAGCAATATTTTTTTTATCTGAACAATAGAGACCAGTGTGTAGGTGGTGTTCAGTGTCTTAACAGCTAATTGTTTTTGAACCTCACTGGACAATAAAGCTTATATTAAAATACCTCTTTTTTTTTTTTTTCCTTTTAAAGACCAATCTTTCTTCTCCCCCAATCAGAGAAGTAACACATTTCCTTCCTGGAATGTTGCCTTAAAACTATGTGTACTAAAATATATATTACCAGACTAAATTTTGGTAATCATTACATTATTAATAAACATTGCTCTTAGAACTTCAGTGTAAAGTGTCATCGTTACGAAAATATTTGTGCTTTTCTCAGAGCAAGCCTCTGAGCTTGCTTACCAGCTTACTCTCTCTCTTTTTCAGTTGCCTAACACTGAGTGAAAGCTGACTTTAAATATTATAGAGAAAAGCAAAAAGCCAGACGGGATACTTGCGACTTTGTTTCAAGTGCAACTTCACTGTCAAGGACAGCCTTTTCTTAGGCTGTACTTTTCATGTGAGACCTCCGAAATGCTGACAGAGATATTGGTGAATTTTCAAGCCATTGTGAGCCTGAGTGAGCAGTACAGGGCCTTCGTTTTCTAGAAAGGAAAAAAATAATCTGTGTTGCATGTTCGGTCTACCTCCTCCAGGCTGTAACTGGATCTGCTCTGTGCTGGTGTTACTTTTCAGTCAGCTGATCTTTATGTTCAGCCAAATAGCACAATCTCATGTTCGTTACCAGCTGGAGAGAGGGGGGATGTACATGAAGCAATGTTTGCTCCACATGCACAGAGAAATTGACAGGTTTGACAGTACCCTGTTTTACTCTCTTTGAGTGTTGTAAAGGTTATTTTATCTGTTGTTTTATTGAGGAGGTTAATTATTACTTGGGGACACACGTTTATGGCGGTGACTAGCAAAACTTACTTAAATGACGTGCACTTTGGGTTTGTTGCAAGGTTCGTCCATGCTTTTAGTGTCTTTGGTATAGTCCCTCTTCCCTATTGGAGTGGAAACTGGTAAATTATATGTTGAAATGAAATAGCAATGGTGAACTGTTTACCCATATCCTATCAAGGCAATTTTCCTTCCTCCTCATTGGCACTGGATGTACATTTAAAATCCTGGAAAATAAAAAGTGCAGATCTGCTTTTCAGTAGAACAAATTACACTACACCATTTTCTTCAGATTTTCCCAGCGAAAGACCATAAAATTAATTAAAATTTATTTTGATTCTAATAGTCATGAATTTGCATTCAAATATGCGGAAATTACCCTCTGTGCTGTGCTTTTCATTTTGCATGAAAGAGATGCCAACTAGACGCTACTGGGAATATTTTTATCCCCAAGGTCTATGTTAATCCCTTCTTGCTAAAAGACACATTTCTGAAATATTTATCATAAACCTGCCATGCTGTTGTCACATTGTTCCTTTCGTGGTGTGAGCAGTTCTGGGACTTCTGCCAGCATTGTTCCTTCCATTCAAATAGGAAATTTGCTACAAAGTGTCTGGTTCTCAGATGAACAACACGATGCTTGTTCATTAAGCTGACTTTGGTGATTCATAACCCAAATGTGTGATGCCATGCAAAGTAGGAGTAGCCAGTATGTGGCCTGTCAGGTTTACTGACGTTATATTTGCAAGTATAATTTTAATTGTATATGCACATAGAGAGGGGGGAAGGGTTGATAATTTTAAACAGAAACAATATCTTTGAATACTAAGTTTGTGCTGATTAATAAGTTTTTCAAATAATAAGAGAAAAACTGCATGAGACTGACACTTTGATTTATAGCTTTTTTTCATCAGAAACTGTTACAGCATTAGTTCTTCCACTGTCCTTGTTTTTGAGACTGAACAATTGAGAAATACTTGTACATACTGAGAGAGCGGCTCTTGAATCTCTTGGACTTGCGGTGTGTTAGAAATGGATTGGAACACCTCCCTCAGAAGAGCCTCATTCTGGGAGGTTTCATTTATGAAATATTTTTTTCAGTTGATTTGTTCCTTCAAACACTTCAGTGTGCAGCAGTTTGCAGATTTTTGATTTCTTACGTCTTGTAATTTTATTGAATTTTTTTTTATATTAAAAAACTGTTTGAATACATTACTGATGATTCTAGTTGTGTTTAAAATGCAGTTCTATTTTAGCTCTGACTGTTCTGGAGAATAGCAAGAATAATTTGATAACACTATTCCCTTATGAAAGCCCCTTTAAAGTATAACAAGTGTTTCCATTTCAGGACTGTGGAGTACTGTCTGGTTAAATTAGATGTTGCACTTGAATGTATAATTAATGAGCTTCTTGAACCAAACTTTGACAGCTATTCTAAAATTATGCCATATTTGGGATTAATTTTTTAATATGTGCTAGAATCTACCTGCAGCATAGATGATAAACTCTCCTTAAGAAATAGTTGTATTCTCTCATTTATCAGGAAATCATTCTGGCACCTCTGATCAACCTCAAATTCCTGGACTGTTCCTGTCTCTCTGCCCCACTCTTCTTACGAAGGAATTGGTTGCTGTTAATGTCACTGCTGTGCTGTCCCCATAGCACTGATTTGTACAGGACCTCTTAAAAAATATTTCCCCTAGATTTCTCTGTTTAGCTATTAATATAGTAACAGACAATACATATGGGCCATTTTTTTTTGTTGAAAGTAGCTGATGTAAATAAATACTATAAAAAGGGCATCACTACTTGTTGAATGTTTTGATTTCAAAACAAATATGTACACTGGCAATATTTCAAGCCTATTCAGGAACCTTAAAATCAAGTTGTTCCCTTTACTGCTGTGTCATTGCTGGTGACAAATAAGAAATTATAACCAGGATCTGATATTAATACACCAAAAATAAAGTTCCAGACTACCTACAATAGCATGGCTCTGAGTTATGATAAATAAAACCTATCATGGCATAATTGTTACTATAAGCTTGTAATATTTGCTAAGTTATAGAGTTGGCAGAAGGTCTTTATGGTCACTTTCAGGAATGTAACAGTATGGCCCCATTTTAACTCTTCTCTGTGTGTTGCTTTTGGAGTTAGTCTTTTGTTCTTGGTTTGGACCAGCTTTCCTCAAAATTCCTTACTTAGTGTGTATCATCTCCTGGTAATGCTACAGGAAAAGCTCGGGTCGTGCTTAGGCCATTGCTGAAACTATGAACAACTGTTTTCCAAGAAAAACACTGTAAATTGTGTTTTGAAGGTGAAATGTTATTAGACATACAGTTAATTAAATTGGATTAGCTATGCAACAGCTCTTCATTTTGAGAGATTCTCTTTCCTACATGCCTTCTGGATAGAGAGAAACCGGAGTATTTGACTGAATCCAGTCTTTGTTGGAGCAATGTGTTTTCATATCAACAGCAGCAAGGTACGACATTGTGTCTGAGAATGGAGATCCTGATTTTGATAGGCTTGCTTGCATTTCACTTCAGAGGTTATCTGCTCTCACCAGAAATTGTCAAGTTTGTAATGTAGCCAGAAGCATAACTGCAATCACAGTTATCTACTGTTAGTGTTACTCACACAGCTGCTAACTCATGTGTGCCTTTGCAGAGGTTGAAAATACCCCACTGGATGGACCAGCAGCCCTAATTTAACAAAGCTTAAGAATCTTCTTAAATAATGATAAAGGAACTACTGTATCACTGAAGTGAAGTGCAAGCTTAAATACTTTTTTGAATGTGTGAGAATCTGGGAAAAATATGTGGCAGGTCAGCTACAGCAGGATGTTACAGGATGCTCTTAAGTACAAGACAATTGTTTCAAGCATGTTCGAGGTGTCCTCATAAAATAAAAGGTCTGCCATTGGCAAAACAATAAATAATTTTCAAGAGGCAGTAGATGGCATAGAAAACATTGGGTGTATCTTAAGAACAAAATATAATGTGGCAAGTATTGTGCTTAAAAATATTTAGCTACTGAAAAGAAATTTCTTGACATACAAATCACTTGCTATTCTCTTAAGTGTTTGCTTCACTTTATGACTTAGGATAAAGCAATTCCCACATTAGATACTGTGGTTTAGGATTGACTTTTTAAACTGTTCTATGAATTTAGGTCACTTTTAATGATTCACTTAAGATAGACAGCTTGGCCTCTTCATTATGCAGCCAGCCATATTTTCAGATCAGTAGCACATATTTTGATCATTGAGTATATGAAAACACTTGGAGCATTCCAGGGTTTAACACTCTGATGGATTCCTGTGAAATTAACCAAAATTAAAACACATTTTTCTGATGTGCTGCATTATGTGCCTATTCAGAAAGAAAAAATAGTCAGAGTAAATACCTAAAGCTAGAATTGTTTAGCCCTATTTCCCAGCTTCTTGCTAAGTAATTCAACAGGAAAAAAAAAAAAAAAAGTCTTATTTCTATCTTTAAATTTGTTGGAGTTGTCATTCTATTTAGAGTCAGACAAGCTTGAGGTCTAAAGTTACATGAATTTGGTCAAACTGACCCTGAATTCTTGACTGTAAACACTATAAATCTTCCCTGCAATAATTAGTTTCACATTGTAAAGGCCATGCTGTGAAGGGTAATCCCTCATGCAACAAGTTAAGTTTCTAATTTGTTTTCCATAGCACAATGAATTCCAAAAGCTTTCACCATGTTTCTAGCGAGTCATTTATCAGCTTCATAATAAAGTTTAGAAGGGACATCACAGCTCATCTGCAGCAGAAACCAAGTTGTGCATTTCCCTATAGCAAGAGTAGGTAACAGTGCCCTCAGGCTGTGTGTTTAATATGATTTATTTCTTGCTTTCGGCCTTTGTTTTGTTTTATAAAATTTTAAACTGAAAAATCTTTCTGAAAAGTAATCAAAATCTGAAAGCTGAGCCCAGAGATTGAGTTTCTCAAATTTTAATACAGAGAGTATATCAAACAGGCTTTGTTAATATACCATACATATTTCTTATTGAAATATGACTTCACACTATTGCAAAAGGCTTTCCCAACACAGGGAAACACCAACACCATGACCCAGCTAACACACAAGTACAGAAGGTACTGTCTTTGTTCTATCATGTATTTTTCAGAAATGGTCTGTTACAGTTCTTCCTAGTCTAGAGTATAGAATTTTGCATATTGGTGCTTTATAGAGTTATAAAATATTTAGCATAATTTGTCTCCAAGCAGGTTTTAGTAACTGGTTTGACAGCAGTAGCATAAATCCCTAGAGTAGACATTGGAACTGCAGCTTTTAAACTGCTGCTAAACTCAATAATATTTTTATCCTGTCTTGATTCCAATGAGGCCGTTTTTGACTTTTTCTCAAGTTCATCTGGGTTTTAGATTTTCTTGGGGTGGTGGAATAAATATGTTTTTATATGTTTTGATGTTTTTAAGGATGTTGGTTTTGGAGTAAATGTATCAGGTACTTTTGACTCAAGTGTCCCCCTCAAACATCATTTTGCTTGTATAGTGAAGCAAAATTCATTTCAGCCAAATAGCTAAGTCATCAAAAGACAGCATTAATTATGATTATGTCCCTTTTTTTATGTCCCTTTTTTAGGACAATTTGGTTAGGTCAAAAAATATCTGCCTGTCACCCTGAGAGTTTAGCTTAGCATACAACAGCATGTCAAAAATGTTTATAGGACAATCCTGTGAATGCCAGCCAGGCACACAACGACGTAGATCATCTCTGCAGTGAATGGTGACTTGTTCTCTTCCAAGTTTCATTCAGATACAGGGACCATCTCTTAAATATGTGCCTGTGCCAGATGCTCTGCTGAAAAACTACACAGTCCTGATGTAACTTGTTAGGGATTTTTAAACCCATTTAAAAATGGGTTGTTAAAGGTTAGGCTTGACCTGGTTCCTACTGTCCATGCAATTTTCAAAGAAAAAGCACAACTAAATATCTATCATGAAACAGTAAAAGGAAAAAAAATAATCAAGTGAAAAGAGAAACAGACAAGTTAGACAAAGCTAAGTACTCAGAGACAGTATACTTGAGAAATGCTTTGTGGATTTTTGCAAAGATTCTGCAATTAGGCTGTTCTCTAGCGTAACACACCTTCCTCTGATGGCATTCTAGCTCAAGAGCTTTTTTATTGCTCAGGTGACTTGGTTGAGAAAAAAAAATTACTCTGCCTAACAGTTTCCCAGTGTCAGTGACCATTATTTTCTTACCGGTTGTATTTTCAAAATAGATGCAAATCTGTAGAAATAGTGCTGCCTGGTGAGGCACAGTGTTGAGGAAGGTGTTGGGCTCATGAGCTGGAGCTGAAAAGGCAGAGATCTTTGTGACATACCGATGCTGTTGTATTTTCTGTGGCTGTGTAGGGGAAGGTGGAAGGGCTGAGATTGAGTGCAAAAGCTCCTTTAAGGCTGAGCACTGATCATTATAAGTTTGATGCGCAGATTTCAGTGCTCTTCAGAATCAGGTCTTCGTTAGGAGGGACAGCTGCTTAATGCTGGTTATCATGAGCATTCAGTGTACACTGGATCCAGAGCACATATCCTCATTCTGTGTTGCAGGTCTCATCACTCTCCATGTTTTATCAGTTTTATCTCCATTAATATTGTCACTTCAGCAGGAGAAGTTCTTTCAGAAATAACGAAGTGTTTCAAACAAATGCAAACTTAAAACTCAAGATCTTTTAAGTCCATTTAAGACTTCCCCTAAATTACACTTTCTTATTGCAAGAATTGAACATCTACAAGTCCTGCTGACTTCCACTTGGGGGTCTGTAGTAGATCCCAGATGTCTCAGTTCATCCACAATTTAGGGCTGTAACCCTAAAAACTGTATTGAAATGTTGTGCTCAGTGTTGGGAGATAAAGAGGAAATTGAGTTTTCTTGGATAAATATATACCCTTGCCTCAAGGGTATATATTCTGATGAATGTAATTAGACTTTCCCTTCTGTAATTCCCTGCCTCATTTGGTAGATAACACTGAACAAATCTGGTGAGTTCATGCTTGGTCAAGGATTGTTCATCCCTGATGCAAGGGTTTTGTTGGGTGGGCCAGTGTAATTATTACTTGTTGAACTCCCTAATCCCTGAGATAATAGGAGCTAAAAGATTCTTCTTAGCTCACAGTAGGCAGTGCTGTGCAGTTATTTGACTGTCCAGGGACCTTATTTCTAGTGAGCTTATTTAGTTTATTGTGAGAATGGGCCCTGCTGAATATTGGGCTGTTTCTTTCAAGCTTCTCTAACATCTCTACATTCTTCATAACAGCATCAGATGGCCTTTTAGCTTAGGCACAGAACTGTTGCACTCATCCTCTTATGAGCTCTAACACTGACTTGTTATCTCCTGTTCATCCTTGTGTTCCATGAGGACTACTCTCAGCTCAGCCCTCATCTTGCACCTTCAACTTTCTTCCTCGGTAGCTTGAAAGCCTAGACATGTTCTCCCTTAATATCTGTGTGTATGTTCTTCAGAAGCTTTGCAGTTTGGGGATGAATTATTTGAAAAACGACCTAAATAATTTCAAATCACACATTCCATGTTGAAAAAGCCCCTACAAAGACAATGCCATTGACTTACTCTGAGGTCTAGGCTTCTCACTACAAATGGCTCTTAAGAAACTTGGTCAGGATATTCCAGGAAAGAACATGTCTTTTCCTCCTGGCAATGATGATAATCCCCTACTGCTCACAGAATGTCATTTAAATTACTCAGAGGCTTTTGGCTTGCTTGTGGATGCCTCTTGATGAAGATTAGCTTCAGCTATAGATTTGGGAAAATTTTCACAGGAAAGTTCAATCATTAGACTAGTCAGCAATTTGTTGTGAATTTCTGAGGGGAGAGCTGTCACAAAAGAAACTGGCTCTTCTTCAAAAAAGCTTTTGCAACACAGTCTGTTTTGATCTATGGCTGCACTAAAAAAAAAAAAAAAAGCGGAAAAAAAGATCTGAGATAGCTAAAAAAAGTCCCTGTTGAGTTTTTGTTGGTTTTTTTTTAATAAAGAGATCTTTCATGTTCAGACAACACTTTGTAATGAAGTACAAGCTAACTAACCTATCTTGGAATTTGCAAACCAACTTTTAAAGTGCTTTTATTGACCAAAATTGGAGCATTGTTACATTTTTATTTGAAAATCCTCTTTTGATTCTTTTTCCTCCCCCACCCCCCATCTTCTGGGATGGGAATGATTTCTGAAATCATATATGTTTTCCCAGAACAAAAAGTTTATTTTTCACTCAGCTCTTGAATCTGTTCACTAGCTGAGGATCTGCCCCATGCACTTCCACGAGCCCCTTGAAGTCTGAACCTGATATTCTGTTGAAGTGTGGGTTAGCTATATCACTTTCAAAGACAGCAGAGATCTGAGGTCACTTTCTGCTGTCCGTGCTCACGCTGAAGTACTGCCTTGTGCTGTCTGCAAAATTTCACAAAAACTATCCGTGGAAGAAAGTCTTCTTCAGCATAAATAGACACTGAAAGTTTTTTAAATCCTTTCATACAAATGGTACTTACCATGTGTTTGGACAAGAAGTCACTGATGTTATGCCGCTTTATTTTAAGGATCAAAAGCTGCAAGAAAATAGTCTTTCTCTACCTGATCAGCCATATGTGCTTATTTATTTCATTTCATGAGTTTGGTAAGAAAACATTAGAAAGGTAGACTTTGGAGTTTAGCATTATATTGACTTTCAGTTCATATTGCAAAAAGGACCTTACTGTCTTTTGGCTTCAATGCCAAATGTATGTATTCTGATAATTTAAGGAATGTTTTCAAAAACCTTTGTAGTTGCAATGGATCTGTTTCAGGAGTCCTTTTCCCAATGGCTGGTCCTTTAGGGAGCAGTCCTCTTCTGAGAAGAGCACGGTGGGCAAAGTGGAGGCTTAGCACTGGTACTTCTGTGTATGTTTTACGTGTCACTGTCTCACAAAACCTTGCTAAAATCCAGCAGGCATGTCATTTAAGCAAAGCTTAAGTGTAACTGTGCTTGCTTGGGAAATTTTGTGATTAACTTTTTGGATATTCAGCTTTTTTTTATGCATTGATATATTTTGGATTCTTAAAATTAGCTGGCCTTTGATTTGTTAAAATGGCACACAAAGCCTGTGTTTATAGTATGACTTAGTTCACCCTAAGCTATGAATGTAATATATTTTTTTTTGGAAGTATGGCTGGAAAAATTGCATATACTGTTGTATGTCAGCTGTTTGTAATCAAAGAAATATGTTTAAAAGAGTTCTAGGACTTTTATAAACTATGCATGCAAATTACTTTTGGAATTGCTTTATTACATTCAGTTGTGATTGCCATTGCTTTGGGTAACTATTCAAATCCATTGTTATGAATTAATTGCAACCATAATATAGCCTTTTGATACATTTAACTTCACTTACATCAGCTAAACAAAGGTGCATGCATGTTATGCTGCCACAGAATATGGAATAATTAATGTTCTGTTCACTTCTCTAGTGCATATTAGTTTAAAAACTAAGGATATTTGATTGGACATTAAATACATGTGTGTGCTCTTTGCAGCAAGAACATCTAGTGAAATATTTGAAATAAATTGGCAAGGAAGTAAACTTCTGGTCCATGTACTTTTACTCCCTCAGGAGTGTACTGTTCATTTGTTAATACACACAACACATCGTTTGTAAGGGAGATGCCAATTCCTGCTGTGTTTCTCTGTTTTTCTTTCATAAGCATGCAAACATGCAGTGCTCGAGTTCTACAAATTTAACCGCTGTGATGCATGGGAAAATTTACTGCATTTGCATGCATGAATATGCAGGTTTTCTAACAGGAAAAATTAATATAAAAATATGTGTATGTGTACACCCGTATGTATATACACCCATATGTACTCACTTAATGTAAATATGTACACTAAAAAAAAAAGACAGAGTGAACATAACATGCATTTCTTACATACCTGATGCTTATCCCTGAAGTGTGTACTCTGTGGCTAAACAGGGATAGAAAACTGGTTTCAAACATTCTCAGACAGTTGGCTTTGCTGCTGCTGCTGCTTCTATTTTTATCCAAACCTCTACCACATTTATTTTTTCGGGCTCTCTTTCTGATAGGGCAGTAATCAGTCCCCTGTGGTTTATACAGTGAGCTGAACTGTACGCACCTCTAGGATGATTTTCAGCCATAAATGGAAGAAGTGCTTTTAGGTGCTAGGACTTAAAGAATATGTCAAAAAGATCAACCAGTAACTGTGTTATGTTAATAATAGGTAGGCAAAGCAACCAAAAGCTAAGAGGCTTGTAGAGGGAGTTCCTAGCAAAAGCACAAATGGGTATCAGCTAGCCATAAATTAACTGAGGTTGGAAAGGAGGGGAAAAAATCTAACTACGAGAAAGTGAGGATTTGGAGCTGCCTTCCAACATGAATTTGGGCAGCAGGAACCAGACGAACACTTGCATAGCTCTTGCGTCAATTGATGGGGTGGTTCTGTGATGTTTTTGCTGAAATCGTAGAAATGCAAGTGGTCCTTCCTCCTGGAGTGTGCTTTATTAGATTCAGGGACACTGTACTCTGTGTATCACCTATGATTCCCCAAAAGGTTCATCTGGGAGCAGAAATCAAGATGAGCTCTCTTGTTGGTAATGTGACATGAGATTAGGATTGCTTCAATCAAAGTGGCAGAAATGGGAACAAAAGCATTTAAATGAATCAATTTTGCTCCTTTTAAATGTGTGCATCCTCATTTTAGACGGCTTACTGTCCCCTCACAGAATTGCACATTTAACTCCGGTCACCACAGCAGAAAGCTAAAACTCTGCACCCATACCATTGTGCTCTGTCCTCATCTCGCATACCTGACAGTTCCTTTTAAAATGGCAATTGTTGTTATCTTTTTGAGTACAAAATATACCAAAATCCAAGAGCCATATCAGGTTCCTGGTGTTAATCCCATCATATGGTAATCACAACATTAAGTTGACATAAACTAATAACAAATGACTGCAGAGTAACTCCAGGCCTGGCATATCAGTATCTTTTGAAATCAAGTAAAGTACGAAGCAAATGGATATGAGTTTAGTAGTTATAGTGTGAATCCTCCAATTTAAAGTTTTAGATCAGAGTATTATTTTAAAGACATCAAAATCCATTTTAAAAAAAATATTTTTAATGTTACTGAAGTTCATTTAGAATTTTTCTTTTCTAGATCACATTGTGGTGAGTTTTTTCCTGGCTACCCTTTATTTGTTTACATTCTTACCCCAATTTTACTATCAGTTATGAAAACGTGACATTTCTTTGTCCTTAGCTCCTTATTCTAATTATTACTGGGCTTTTTCTTCTATAGAACCAGTTTACATGATGTATATAAAGAAGTTGGTCAACTGAAACTATAAAAAGGAAAAAGAACAATATCTGAAAGCAAAGTCTATTTCCCTTCGGCAGTCTCCCACTGAATGGTGGTGTACCACCCAGGCTTCAAGAATTGCCTTGCTTATGAAAGCAAAGGCAACACAGAATCAAACAATGGTTCAATTTCATGCCTCATTTCAGACTTCATTAAACATATTTGGTTTCACCTCATCTTCATCAAGGTCCCAAAAAGAGACAGGAGCCCTGATTAATGTAGGTTGCAGGAAAAGAGGAAGAGAGGAAACTTCATAAATATTTTAAAAATCTGATTTCTTAGCTCCTTGTCTGCTCTTGTGCAGCTTTTTATTCCTCTTTATTTTTTTTGAGATTTTTCTTTCCTTGTGTTTATTCCTCTCGTTGCTGCAGAAGACATAGCACAGTTATTAAACCCCTGGCAAAAATCAGCTTGGCCAAAACTGCTCGTGGTTGTTTCTTCTACAGATTACTGTTCTCAGGAGAATTTTTGAGCTGCCTGGCCAACGGCTTGGCACTATTTCTCTCTTCTTTGTTTTACAAAAGGGTTGAAGACCACAAATAGAGTAACTGTTTAATGTTGTTTACTTTATTCTCCAGGATAGGAGAAAATAGTAGCACCCTGCTTTATGGGTTCTTTTTATTGTTCTTCCCCTGTACGTGTTTACAGCCAGTGGCCAAGGAGATGAAAACCTTCTTACACCACTCAGGCACTGTTGAATTCATGGGGAAATATCTGCTGGCTATGATGGAGAGAGAATTTCCCCTCTGTAGGTATTAAATGTGAGAAAGGCAGAATCCCATTTTCCCCCAATACCCTTCGTTCTAGAAAGCTCAGGTTCAGCCAGCTCCAGCATGAAGCTACTCAGTCACCATATTAGATCCAAATGAATGATCTGTAGGGTGTGGTGGCCTGTCTCAGGGGTGGCTATCGTGATGACTCCTCCTAATCTCCAACCTAAACCTCCCCTGACACAACCTCAGGCCATTCCCTTGGGTCCTGTCACTGTCACCAGAGAGATCAGTGTCTGTCCCTCCTCTTCCCCTCACGAGGAAGTTGTAACTACAGTGAGATCTCCCCTCAGTGTCCTCTGCTCCAGGCGGAACAGACCAAGTGACCTCAGCCCCTCCTCATACAACTTCCCCTCCAGACCCTTTCTTGCACCCCCTTTTTGTCACATTTTTTATTTCTCCATCTGTCTCTGTCCCTTTCCCCACCTGGCAGCCAGGTTCCTTGTGCTGGATTAGTTTCTGCTTCGGGACTTGCCATGTCCAAATGAGATCATGTATCCATTAGGTGAAACTTGGGAAATCAGCGGTGCTGGCACACAGAAGAATTAAATACTAACCTAGATGAAATTTTGACCTTTCTTATTTAAAGGAAGTACAACTAATTCAGTATCGTGTACCTGCAGATTTTTCCAATACAATGTCTTGATATAGGGCTTTTTTGGCTGCTGAATTTTGAAACTTTTGGAGAAACTGTAATTATAAGCTAGTTACATGACAGCAAGCTGGTGAACTGTACTTTGCTTTTCTTTATGGAAAATCCAGAGGAATGAGAGAGACAAGGACTTCTCTAAGGGACAGTGTATTGAATATCAAAAACATAAGCTAACCTTGATGATTTACATAAATGCTACAATATGTGATTTAAATGAAAGTTAGGATTTTGTATTTTAAGTGCAACCTCTTGCCTCTATCATGTGGAGATTTGAAGCAAGTCTTGCAAAAATTCCTCAGCTCAGCAAGCTTGCTCTTAAGCTAAAAGCTAATACAGTGCAGAGATCAAAAGGGTTGGTTCAGTTTTTTTTGGAACCTGCACATTGTGATAAGATCTACATGAGACCAAGCTGAATATTTTTCATGTTACATCTGTGGTTTACCAGAAGTGACAGTATCATATAATTAGTGATGTAACGTTTGAAACATTTAGTAAAGTTGCATGTGGATCTAATCTTTATGCCTAGTGGAGCTATTATATATTTGTATAGACTGTAACTTCTTTTCTGTAATGTCTTTATAGCTTATAGTTGATTGGAATGATGTCTATTATAATAATTCTGTGCCTAAGGGTAAAGCTTATGGGACATAAATGAACTAATATCTCTTGAATTGTGATTGATTTTTACAGCAGTAAAAAAGCTAAGACTTGTCACCTGCTAAATCTCATACATATCTAATTCAAGTACTGAATTTCTTATTCACTTAGTATTTAAATAGCAATATGTGGGCTTTTATTGGTAATAATAGTTATCAGATGTAATAACCATCATTATAATAATTAACTAGCAAAAGCTGAAGAGTCATGAAGAGTGGAATTTAAAACTAACTCATTACATTTGTAATTGTTTTTTTTTGTTTTAGACTCATTCAGTAGATTCCCTCTGGCACATTCTTAAGTGCCTGGCTTTGTATTGAGAATAGAATTTTTGTGCACACCTTTCAGGGCAGTTTTGGGGTTTCACACCATGGCTAAAGACGGTTTTGACTCACCAGAAGGACAGATTCCTCTGTACTGTTGTACAGGAGGGACTTACCTTCTGCATGCTGGGGCCATCCTTCCATGCTTTAGTGTTCAATGAAGCACTATTGGAATAACAAGAGCAGTATTTCTGTGTGTATGTTCTTCTACAAAACACTTCCTTCCTAAATGGAAAGAATATTTCTTTCCTAACCTGTCTCTGGATCTCCTGACAGTGACAGAGGGCTTGTTTGAAGTGCCCTGATCTCTGACATGACAGACTGCAGGTGCACTGACTCTTCATTCATGGTGTTGGCAACAAACCAGTATTTTGGGTTTCTTTTTTTTTTTTTTTTT